>PVKA01029854.1:0-27889 GCA_004027165.1 Ctenomys sociabilis
AATAGAAATTTAGTGCATAGTGCTAAAGTGGTGATAATGAATAATATTTTGAGGTAATGAAGGCTTTCTTTTTGTCTTTTTTGCTAAATGAGTGAGAATTCCTGAAAACCCATAGCCGTTAAGTGAATAGTATTGAAGTAAATGAAAAGTAACATCAAACGTAACATAATTATAATGAAATATAAATCTATAAATGATCAATAAGATATTGTTCAACTATTTATGATTCACTCTTTTCTTACCTTCCTTGATATGTAGTTGTCACATGTGAGTTAATTGGTCTTGCCCTTTTTTCAGTTCCTCTATAGATCTAATATCTAAGAAATAATCTCAATCAAGAAAAGAAAATTGAATTAACAAAACCATCACAGGCAAGAATTATCATGGAATACTTCAAAATATTGTCTTGTCCCAGATAATTTTCTTTTTTTTTTGTTATCTTCTCCTTAGTTACTGCTTGCCTAGAGACATTATTATTTAAAGATAATGAGGGTTTGAGTACATCCATTCACAATCAGTCAGTGAATTTTTTAATGGAAAAACTTGACTCAACACAGTAGAGTATAAAAAAAGAGATGAAATACTTCTCTCTGAAGAAATAAACTGCCTCCATCCTGTTAATCAATAATCTTTTCATAAAGACTCTCTTCTTAGTTAATTTTGTTTGCATAGCTCTAAAACCAATTCATATTTCAACTAAACTTAGACACAGTTTTTCTCCTTTAATTTCGCTAAATTCGGTATTTCTGATTCGTCTGACTGGATAGAAATGTGGTTGACCCGTAGCAATGACAATTAAAAACTCCCAAACCTTTTTTGACATCGAATCTTTATTTTTAATAAACTTAGTATTTCTCAAACATCACGAAGAAGCTAGAGAAGTGTGAGGGACTGGTGGGGAAACATGAGCCCTTGAATGTCGCCAGTGGGGGTGGGAATATGTGCAGGCATCATGGAAAATACATGTAAGACCTCCAAAATTTGTAACTAGCATTACCCAATGATCTAGATGTTCCAATACTGGCTCTTTGTGCAAAGAAAATGAAGTTGGTAGGCTCAGGAGAAGTGTGTATTCCCTTGTTTATTGTTCTGCTACTCATAGCAGTCAATGAATGGGAATACTTTAATAATAGTGGACAGACAGGGAAAGAAGCTGTGGAGAATTCACTCACATACACATAAGCAAATAGCTAACCATACAAAGCGACAGATCTGATGCAGATTGACAGCACGAGTGATGCTGGAAGCACCTTATGCTAAAGGAAACGAACCACACCCAGAAAACCTCTCCTTGGAATCTGAAGAACTGGGACCCACACAGAGTGGAAAGGGCTGGTGCTCTAGGGGGGTCCTCAGCAATTCTGAGGACCTGATGTACTGCACGTACCAATCCTGCCCAGTGCGAAGAATGTAGATCGTAACTGCGTGCATCGCAGAGGAAGCAGGTGAAAAGAGAGACAGCTTCAGTGTTGTCCTCATTTCATAGTGTCTACGTGTGACAAGACATTGTGCTGTGCTTCTTCATGGGCGTTTTCCTGTCAGTTGCACCTCAGTAAAAGAAGAAAGGTATCCACTATGTACACTGAGGGCTGGGGAATTTAACTCAGTGGCATAAGCATGTGACTCACAAGCATATGGTCCTGAGTTCACTCTCAAGTACCAAAATATAACAAAGCAAAACAACATCTCACTGTGTGCAATGTACATGTATGAGTGGAGGAAGATAAATATTCCTAACCTGGGGCTTATTCTGTATAAGAGAAGCATTTAAGAAAATATATAGTGCACAAATAATATAGATTAGAATTATGCATGGATATAAAGATATAAAGAAGGGAAGTATAGAGGGGAGTGTGGTGGGGTTCTATTTTCAAATGGTAGAGTCCTCATAAAAAGGCATGCAGGAGATGGCACAAAGGAGTGACTGTGATTCACTGCAGCTGGTGCAAGAGTCCTGGGGCTCAAACACAGCTGGCACTGTCAAGGGCCTGCAAGATGGTTGGCCTGGCTGGCACTGAGCAAGCAAGAAAGGATGATGGCAGTAATCCTGCCAAGAGCTTCTATCAGTCATTTAAAAGGGATTTCTTTATACCCTGAATAAAATAGGCTGCCGCTTAAAACTACACAGGGCTGGGGAGAGAGCTTGGTTTGGCTTGGCATTCTAGGTGCCTGCCTGGCAAGCGCAAGGACCTGGATTTGATCCCCGGTACCACATGCCAAAATCTAGCATGGTAGACCACATCTGTTATCCCAGCATCGGGGAGGCTGAGACAGAAGGATCACTGTTAGTCCGAGCTGTATAGAGAGACACTGTACCAAATCAATCAATCAATCAATCGATTTTAGGGATTTTTTTTGAAAAGCTATTGGGCAAAGAAATAATATTATTTGAGTTACAATTAATGGATCACTCTGGCTACTACTATGAAAATACTTTGTGGGGTAAAAAACAGCCAGTGGCATAGAAAAAGAAAGCAATCACAATAATAAATAACATGGCAGCTCCTGGAGGAGTATTTGAGCTGTGGGGGGACTGTTAGAGTCAAGAGGAATGTTTCTGGCCATGAGAGAAAGAGGCAAGGATGACTTTAGTTTCTTACCCTGAGCAATTGGAAGAAAAAAAAAAAGAAAAGATCAGCTAAAATCAGTGCAAGAGACACCTAAAGATTGAACTTGCTGGATTGGGCTGAGGAAAGTCTCTTTCAGCGATAAGGGAAAAGCAGGAGACAAAATCAGTACCCTTCCCCTTCAGTGTCATCTACAGGATTGAGAATTCCAAATGCAAATGTATGTAAATGTGAAATCTAAGCACATATTTCTGACATTAGGTGGAATTTTCCTGCATAGACAATCTGATCTTCCTTTTGAAGCATTATCCTGTGCTTTACCCTCCCTTTTGTTAAAAATGTATTTGGTACAGGGTATCACTACACATCTCAGACTCATAGTGCTCCTCCTGTCTCAGCCTCCCTAGTGCTGGGATTACAGGCATAATCCCCCTGGGATTATAGGAATGTGCCACCATGACCTATCTCAGTGGCTGATTCAGCGCACTTAGGGGCAGGATTGTCATGACGTGTGGTGCTTGGTATCAAACCTGGAACTTGCCTCAGCAGGTGCTTACTCTGCTGAGCTTTCTCTCAGGTCCTGGTTTACACCTTTAAAAGTAACACCAGAAATATAATTGCCAATGGAATGTCTTAGCTTTACGCAGAACTCCTTTCTTTCCTTAACCCCACCTATACAGTTGTTTTATGCCTCTGAGCATGTTTTCTGTTCCTTTGCTAATTGTTAGCCCTATTGTGCAATGCCTGTGGGTTCAGAGACTCTTTAATCGCCTAGCATCCACAAAACCAATCTCATTAATGGGATTATTATTGTATTCAAGCATAAACATAAGCATTTTTGTCATATGGAAGTCATACTCCTCCCAGGTTGGCCTTTTTATCCATGTTCCCATGGTACTCTAACATTCTAACATATGTCCACTGTAATTATCTGAGAAATGCTTACTATGATGCATCTGATATGAAACATGAATATTTCATAGTAGAGTCGGTCTAATTGATTTGGTCTATATTTAATTTCATTGGTATAATTAATTTTCTGACACATGGATTTGAAATTTCATTGTGAGATATGTTGAAGGTGAACAAAACAAGACCTGCCAGGTTGGTAATAACAATTCTAGGTCATCCCTTCTCCTGCCGTTGACTCGATAGGCCAGCTGCTGTACAACTTATTGCCACCAGCTGCCAATTTTCTTGAGTTCCAGCCTGGGAATGAATTCCTCAAAGTCCCTACTTCTCTCCCTCCATGTGACATATGAAGAGCCTTTCATTCCCATTCACTAGAAGCACTGACCAAGCTGTCGGGATTCTTTCATCTCCCACAACTGCAGGGCTCTTATATAAGACTAGGCTTTGATCAAAATGTTCTGGTGGAGAACACTTGCACACAGAACCATGAAATCAGAATCTCTTCCAATCCTTATTTCTGTTAAAGGGCGATTTGCTTAACAGTCCCTACGACTTCCACTTGGGTTTTGATCTTATTCAAGGTAAATAAAGTCAACAGTCCAATGAGTTTGGATTATGTAGAAATATTCATGATTTCTTAAAAATGGGATCAGTGTCAATATCATAGTTTGCAAGTTTATTTTCTATCTAATAATAAGTAATTAAGATGGCACTTGTTTATTTTAACATTTAAAATATATTTTATTTGCATTACAACTGAGGGAAAGTTGCGATGTTAGCATAAAATTTTATTCAGTGTTACTGTTGCTGGTTCTATGAGAGATGAATTTAAATTTTCAAACATTCTTGGCTTTTATGTATAGCTCATTTAAAGCATGAGATACACTGATTAAAGACTGAGATATGGGAAAGATTTCCTAAGGTAGCTACATATCTTTTATATTTTGTAAAATTACACACTGAAATATATGCAAATGATGATAACTTATTGATAAACAATGATGATATGCTGTGAAATATTTACAACTTAATATGTATTCTATATAAGCATTATTGCTAAATCAAACAATTATTTGTGTACATTAATACACAAATTTTTATTAACCGTAAGATTGTATCAATCTGAAATAAAATTTTGTTTAATAGTGTGTTTTAAACACTAATTCTAAAGTAGACATCTTGAAGTATGTATTTCATTTAGATATGTTCATAGAGATTGTGTGTAGTAAGTAACTGTGTTTTATGTATATGTGTATGTGTGTGTATTTACTCTCATGCATCCATTAATTGATTTGTCTATAAATATCTAAATATTATAGGGAAATTTAAACATTGCTAATGTACAGTTTCAATTAATTGGTTATAAGGAATAATGAACGCCTTACTGGAAATAAGCTTAAGTATTGAGTGAAAAAGCGTGTAATACTTTTATAAGCTATATGAAGTTAATACATTTAAATTTGAAAAAAGATAGTATTATAATAGTCTTATAATAACATGCCTTTTTGTGTAACACAAGACTTGTATAAATATATCCCACAATTCAGTGTGTGCCAGTTTTGGAGATTTTTACTGATTTCTAATAAAATTATCATAACTGACTTGAATTAAGAAAACCTTCAATTTCTTTTGTACTTGAGATGAATTAAACATTAAGCATTTCATTTTAAAATCATGTTCTCTGTGCTTTATTGAACATTGCCAAATTCTTTAGAAAACGTCTTGGTAATCACATATTATGCTATTCCAAGATAGGAAAAATATTTTTTTTTAAAAATGAAACTCACTCAAATCACAATAGATTCTTCTGATGCTTCATAATATGAAGTTGAAAGATAATTATTATACATCATTTTGCAAAGACATCATATTTTAATTGCAAGTTGTGAATGTTCATAGAAATATATGCAAAGAGCCTAGAAATGATTCTTTGTGCATGCATAAGAGTTTAACTTGTAAAACTTTCACATACACACACACTATGCCTGCAGACACACAGCATTACTTAGTATTTCAAATGCCCACTGACTTCATGAAGAAGTTTTGTTCCATTTATGTAAGAAATAAAATTATTTGAAGATTCCAGAAAGCTTAGGTCTAAGTGCAAATTATCCTGTTTTACATTATTTTGAAATATGAGATACATTTAAAATTTATGGCACGGTTTTTAAAACAATAGTGAAAGAAAAAAATAATATATAACCAATAGCATGTTTTTTCAATAGAATGAAGAAAAGAACTGGTCAAGGTTATGCAGAAGTAAAATGATGTGTAAATTCATGTAATAAAGAAAAGAATAGGCCTGTGCAGTGGGCATGACACTGAGGACTAACCCATTGATGACTTCCAAGTTTCTTAACAATTGCTTGTTGTTTAGCTGCTGTTCAGGGAATAGAAACCTCTTCTTCTACTCATGGAAAAATCTGGCTGTAACCAAATATACTGGAATAAAAGCTTCAGTTAAAACATTTTTAGTGGAATCCTTCTACAAACTTGTAAGATTTCTAAACTGACCAATGAGAAATGCATATTAAAACAACACTGAGATCCCATCTCTCCCCCAAAACAATGGATAACATCAAGAATTCCACCAATAACAAATGCGGGAAGGCTGTGGAGAAAAAGGAACTCTTCTGTACTGTTGCTGAGAGTGCAGACTGATGCAACCACGGTGGAAATCAGTGTGGAGGTACCTTAAAAAGCTAGGATTAGAGATCCATCCCATGCAAGCCAGCTATTCCCCTCCTGGGTATTTTTCCAGAACTGAAAACTTTATCCCACAGCAATGTATGTGCACCCATGCTTATAGAAGCATAATTTCTCATAGCTAAATACTGGAAACAAATCAGATGTCCATCAACTGAAGACTGGATAAAAAATATATATATTTTATGCAGTGGAATATTATTAAGCTACAAAACAGGATACATTTGAGTCTTTTGTTAATAAATGGATGCAGCTAGAAAACATATGCTTAAGTGAAATAAATCAGACCTGCAGGTGCAAACATCAGATAAACGGTAGGATTCTCAACCTGGCTATCTATCTGCGCTGATACCTGTGAACCAAGCAACTGCACTGAAGATAGCAATGTGTAATAGAAGCGTCACGCTTGGAATGCCTGCCATTCTGGTCTGCTAAATACATCCTGCCATGACTGTCTCACAAGGAAAAGGGTTTTTTTGGGGGGGGTAATAAAAGAAAAAAAGGACACAAGGAAAAAAAAGTTACATATTGTCTCCTTAGTGTAAGAACCTGAAAGAGAAAATGGAATCTGAAGGGTACAATAGATACTGGTGAAAGGGAATGAACTTATTCAAAAGGAAAGAGCTACTGAGTTGAGAAGTACAGGAGAGGGAGTGGGTGAAAGAGATTTACCTATACATGTAAGCAGGAAGGTTTGGACAACTGTATTGTGCATTCCTGCTGCTCTATGGAAAGAAGGAGTTAATGTCTTAATTTTTTGTCTCCTTTTTTTTTCAAATTGCTTGTACTTTTTTTCTTCTTACTTTCTTATACATTTCTTTCATTTTTTTCCTTTCTTCTTCAATTTCATATGCATTTATTGTTGGAAGACAACATTATGCATTACAACAAACTTTGGAAATTCATATTACTTTGTTAAGTAAAATTCTGTATCACTTGCTTTTTTGTTTCTGTTTTAATTCTAATCTGCACATTCTTAAAAGAAATCTTATAACAAATAACTAAATAACTACATACATGCATATGTTTCCCCAAATATCTTTGAAATGCATGAGTATTAGAAGCATTACTAAAGTTTTAGGAGGATAAAAATGAGTCGCTTTTTATGATATTGCAGTATTTTCTAGTTAATGTAAGTAAAAGCTTTGTATTTTGGTACAAAAAAATAAAGCTATAAATATTTTTAGTGACATTTCCAAATAAAAACACCTTTGTATAAATCAATATTGAGACAACTCAATTCCATTATTTTTCTTTACTACAACTACACTAAAGAAGGCTTTCATATGATACCTTTCAAATCACTGCAGAATGTAAAATTCGACAGGAACTCGAAGCTGTGGAGCTCTTTGCCACTGACTATTGTGTAAATGGGAATGTATCAGCGCTATTATTGAAGAGGTATGCAAAACATGTACAATCTCATGTATTATTCATACTTGCTGATGGTATTATCGACCCAGGCTAGAGGTTTGAAAACAACAGCACTGTTAATTTGCTTACTGTTGTGTTATTATTTTACCCTGCTTTATTTTTCATGATTTTAATTAAGTTAGATGAGAGCCCCATCATTATTAAGGATGTTAAAATTTGAAGTGAACCTTTCCATTTCACTGTCTCTTTTGTCAGGGAACCAATTTTTGCCTGTAGTTGCTCACTGGATTTAAATTCAGCAGCTTTAAAGAGATCTTGGTAGGGTCAAAGACCTATACCAGTAGTATAAAGCACTTATACAAATAGTAAAGGAAATGTTTGCAAAAAGTAATTTAAGTAAGTGTTCTCTACATGCATTAAGTTGAGCAATTTTTTAAAATTGTTTTCAGGATAATATCTTTTCTTTTGCTAAAAAAAAAAAACCCACAAAGGAATGGCTGGGAGAGAGCTCAGTAGACTCAGTGCTTGCCTGGCAAGTGCAAGGTCCTGAGTTCAAACCCTGGTGCCACAAAAAAAAAAAAAAGTAAAGGCATATAAAGTCACTACGTGTAGACATGCAATTCTCTTACCACATTCGTTAGCAGTTCCTACCTGTGATTTTAAGGGAAATTAATAAAGGATGCCAAGTATT
Organism: Ctenomys sociabilis; assembly: GCA_004027165.1. Lineage (NCBI taxonomy): Eukaryota > Metazoa > Chordata > Mammalia > Rodentia > Ctenomyidae > Ctenomys > Ctenomys sociabilis. The sequence continues at coordinate 8,251 of PVKA01029854.1, forward strand.
TTTTAATGTGTTGCTCTGCACATACATTAAAAGTTTACCAATTATCCATTCTCTCCCTTGTGCTAGCCACCAACACATTAACGTCAGAAATACCTCGACAATCCTGGGCCTTCACACGTTTGTTTTCAGACACTGAACATCTCTGCCTGTTTCAGACAGACTCATAATCATCTAGGATGATCTCAGATTTTAATTAATTATAATTTCATCCCAGATGATGTGGGAAGTCATCCCAAGGAGGTGACAGTTTGAGTTCTGGGATGATTGACATGAAAGACAGGAATTTTCTATTTCTATAATGAAGCTATCATTTAATGTACTTACTTATACGGTAGTTTAATTTTCTTTCTACTTAACCACCATGCCTTCTTGCAGTCTTTCCAAGAGTACATTCTACAATTGGGCTAAACTGTGGTAACAAGCCTGTGACTTGATTATTTATTTATTATTTATTTAATTGTTTATTTTGTACAGGGTTTCACTTCACAGTTCAGATTCATAGTGATCTTCCTGTTTTAGCCTCCCCAGCTCTGGGATTATAGGCCTGAACTACCATGCATGGTTTTGGTGTCTGACACAGCATTCCTGGAGTTGTTGGGTGGCATGGCATGCAGTACTGCGGATTGAACCCAGGTCCTTGTGCTTGCCAGGCAAAATCTTAGATCACTGATGTATCTTCCCAGGCCTAAGCCTGTGATTTGAATTTGATTCATTGTATTTCAATTCAACAAGTATTTGCTATACACAGGACCAGCCAGGACAATAATAGTTAAAAGAATGAAATTGTACAGGGGACAAAATATTTCTTCTTTGTGAGAATTTGTAACTTAGTTGAGTTAAATTTTCTAGTGTGTCCTGTCCAGGAGCAATGCTTTAATTTGTGATAACATCTTCAGAGTGCTTTGGTGAAGCCAACTTAGAATAAATCGCTTAAACAATATGATTACTCCCAGTGATTTAACACTAAAAGTATATATTTCTGTTATCTATTCCCAACTCCAAAAAAGCCAGGATTTATGAAGCCTGAGGTGCCAGGTTTGCTGTACATGGGCTAAAATCTTGATCCCAATCTGCCAGAGCCTTGAATCTCTTTAAGATTTATTCACTGCTTCAAAGACTCCAGTTTTCCAGTGCAAATTGGAAATACTAACTAGTACTTACTATAAAACCTTGTTTTAGGATTAAAGGACTCTCTATCTGTGATTAGATATAGCAATTATTTTTAGATAGAGCAATTTTTAAAAATGGTCTACAGGGTCTCACTACACAGATTGGACTCACAGTGATCCTCCTGTATTCAGTCTTCCCAAGCACTGGGGTTACAGATGCACACCACCATGCCCAGTCTGAATTGTCACAGCATGCCCCAAGGGCAGGGCTGGTACTGCACACCGGGTTCGAACCCTGGTCTCTGCAATCTGCCTAAGCAGGCACTGTATTCTGTTGAGCTATTTGGCCAGCCCTTCTGGGATATAATGATGTTTAACAAATGAAAACATAGTTTTGTACTTTAATTTGGAAGGACTATTGCTTCTCAGCCTTTTGGCTAAGATCAAGAGTGGAAGGGTAGGAATACTCTCATCCTTGGATCATTTGCTCTATAGATTTTTTTTTTAAATCAGTCATAGAGCAAAATGTTCATATATCTTTCCAAATCTCCCATGAGTGCACAGTATATTTACAAGACAATTCTGTTGAGAGCTGTTTCCTTTTATGCTTCTCTGGTCAGTCAATCTCCAGTGTTCCCTTTCTGTGGTTTTGTGGACTCCTCTGAATCCTCAGCAGAATCAAGGGGCAGAAAATGCATTGAGGTGAGCCTGGCTCAGACAGACTTAACTAATGGGCATTGTCAAAATACCAGTTGTTATCTGAAACTCAATATTGACTTCTCTGTCACTGCTGGGATAATACCCAAGTGCCTGAATGGGACTTAGCAGCTCCTACGTGACCTCAACACTGTCTATGCTCTTGCCAAGACCTGTAACTAACTCATATATGTTATTTTCCTATTCTTAATGCATATAATGAAGCTAGCCCTTAAGGCAATAAAAAGAAATAGTCAATCTACATAGGTACCTTGCAAAATTGAGTATAGCCACAAATTTAAAATTAAATTAGGGCAGAATGAGGGAAGAACAGAAAGCAACCTTGTCAAGATACATTTGTATTGTTACCAAATAATATTTGTCTTTGTTATTTAGGAGCTCAGTCATTATCATAGTCTGATAACATTTGTGTTGTAAAATTCAATGAAAAAGCTATCTGAGGGAGATGTCAACTGTCTTTTTGGTCGTAGTCTGCATGAACTGACATAGGGTGCACATAACATAAAATGAAATAAGGTGGCAATAGAGAAACGAGCAGTCTGGGCTTTGCAGATTGCTTCTGTGGTAATTCTTTCATCATCTTTTAAACAAAGAGGTGGAAACAATCATAAAATAAAACAGGAAGTTTAATAAGCCATCACTCTTCCTTTAAACATAGAAGAGTGAATCCTGACACCACTTTGATAATAGATATTGTTGCTGCTCTGTGTTATTCACGTGGCAACAGACTCATGCAATGGTCGAATGCTGAGCCATGAGGAACTAACTTCAAATTATACTTCCTGTTAGTTCTCAGACATCATAAGAATACAGACATGTTCTGTTTCAAGTCTTTGTTCTACGCAATTTAAGACATACCCTCTTTTCTTCATCAAACTTGACACTTCGAACAGAGGAAGTCAGAGGCAATAAAAAGGAAGAGTCCTCATTTTACTGGTTGGCTAAGTCATTTGCAGGTGCCAATAGTTGGTGTGCTCACCAACTTTATGCTTTCCAACAACCCCCACTTCCACTTGACACAGTTCTACTGTGTTTTGCAGAAAGAGCCATCCATCAAACATTTGAAAATTGGAAGGTATCTAAAGTCCTACTCTTAAAATGTAAGCAATTCCTTCTGCTTCACTGCTTATAGTCAGCTCAGCAAATTCTGAGTACAAAAACATAACTGTATGTATCTTTCACTAATAACGCCATGGAAACACAGAAGTTTTAATATTACTAGAATTTTAGCACTTGTATTACCATTAAAACCTTTACAATAGACGTACTTCTACATAAATGGTGAAGCAAAATCAGTGGCCTTTTACATTTCTGTAATTGGTGAAATGGAAGCAAAATAAACATATTATAATGAAGCTACACACACACACACACACACACACACACACTGTACTTCTTCGTACTTTGGGTTTCTTATGTAGGAAACACCATGCAATGTGCACCATGTATCTGATTTATTTGCCTTAGCAGTGTGGTCTCAAGATGGATCCATTTTCTTGTGAAAACTGGCTACAACTTACTGTTTTCCATGGCAAACTGTGCATATAGACCAATTTTTCTTGATTGCCTCACAGACAATGGGTAGTAAGACCAATTGTGAGATTTGGCTCCTGATTTTCACTGCTGTACACACAGATACGCAAATATCTCTGGAGTAAGAAGTCTATGCATCTTTGGGGTAGACAGAAAAGAAACAGTTCACTGGATCCAGTGGAATTTCCACTTTCAGATTTTGAAGGACTTCAGTACCAATTTCAATACAGGTTTGCCAGTTTACATTTCCTCCAACCATATGGAACATTTACTTTTTCTACACAACTTCACCAGCATTTTGCTTTTGTTTGTTAAGCCCTTGAAGATAGCGATTCTCTATGAAATATTTTTAAAAATCTCAGTATTGGATTGGTTTGCTGGACATTTTTTCAGGTACCTATTGGCCATTTTTACTTCTTCTGAAAAATGTCTATTTGAGTTTCCTATTGTTTGGTAGGCTACTTTATCTCAGGGAGTCTAATATTTTTTAAAGAGACATGTAGAGAGCTGCGAATAGCCACGCCTTAAAGACACAGCCACACCTTAAAGACACAGCCACACCTTAAAGACACAGCCACACCTTAAAGATGGCGCTGGCTTCCGCCTTCCACCCCCACCTGGGGGTGAGTGCTCTCTATAACAAACAACTTCTCATTTGGCTAAGGCTAAGACTAGGGCGTTGCTTCCGTGTACCTGGACCTATCGGCTGTGCCCACGTATCACTCCAGGATTGGACGCCTTGTGGTATATAGCTTGGGGCGGGCTTGCCCGGAAAAGAAGAGAGACCAGAAGTAGCAGCAGGGAGCAGCAGTGGAGGAGCAGCGGAGGAGCGGAGCAGGCAAGCAGAAGAAGATTGTATAGGGGCCCTGAATAAACCGCGGAAAGAAGAGCTGGTTGTCGCGTCTTCCTTGCCGACGAGGTTACGCGCGACAGAGATAAAAAAGTAAAACAGAATTTCAAAACAGGGTAGCAGGAGAGTAACAATGTTTTCTTTAAGATCTACAAGTTCGAAAAATTTACAAGTTTTATTCCTATTGATTGAACAGATACACATTTACTTCATTATGGGTGGCTGCTCCAAATTGTGGAATAACACCCGAGGGATTCTCAAAATTGCAGATTTTCATTCCCATCTGATGTGGGTCAGTTGCTACACACCCTCACCAAACCTTGCTATTGTTAATCTTTTTTAAATTTCACGAACAAAAAGAGCAGTTGCGTGATTTATCATTTTGTTTTTAATCTACATATGACTGACGACTTATTACAGTAAACATGCGGTGCGCTTATCCATCAACCATTTCCTTAGTTTGGAAAATGGTCTTAGATCTTCTCTGTGTATTGTTGCTGCCTTTTGTTTAGGAATTGGGTTGTAGTTTTTTTTAACCTATATACAAGTCCCTTAGCAAACATGCGACGTGAATATTTTCTTCCATTATTTTGCTTTTCTATTTCCTCAATTTTGTCTAAGAACAGATACCTTCTTTATTGTTTATGCTTTTTAAATAAAACCTAATTTATATTTTTATGCTTAATGTCCTTTGCATATTTCTATTTGGTCGCACTGTCCCATATTTTTTCTGGAAGATTCAAAGTTTCAAATGTAATAGAGCTAAGTTAATCTGGAGTTAACCTTTGTGTATGATATGGGACATGGACCAGGGATTCATTTTTCCAATGAAAGCGCCTAATTTTCTTGGTCTAGAGGGTTAAACATGTTTTCTCTTCTTTTTTAAATTGCATGGATGCTCTTGCTGGAAGTTAATTGGCCACGTACTTCATTGTCTGGTTCAGATTTTGTTTTTGCCATTTTGGTCTACCGGTTTTTCCTCACTTTGTACTAATTAATGTAGTTTCGTATTAAGTCCAACTCAGACATGATGGATTAGCGTAGTGCACCCATAATAATGGGCAAATTTACATAGGAAATATTTCTCTCCTTGAACTTCCAAACCCCTAACATGGGTTTCAGTATAAATCAGCTGTCACAGTGAATATACGGGCTAGTGTGTGAGAATGAGATTTGGAGACCTGACCTGAGCGTGAATCTTGTGACATAGAAGAGACTTTTGTATTCTTTGCACTTTATTTGCTTCACCTAATAAAATAGGGATTCTGCTGTTCAGAATAAACAGCCTTTGAGTGGTTTAACGAAATATCACTTGCATAGTTTTCAGTTGCTTTGTGTTTCTTGGATGAAGCTGCAGTAACATAGCAGGCAAAATAATACTGTCTGCAGAGAGTTTAAACAATTGTGAGTGACTACTCTGTAATGTTTTCATTTTTGTCCTGATTAGAAATTCTCTCTTCGGAATGTAATATCAACTATTTTTAATTTGCAAATTTCTCCTATTTATAATAGTATCCTATATCCTTATGGGTTAGTGCTTTGTGTTGTTTATAATATAGTAGTTTTTCTTAGGAATTGTTTTCTCGTTACATCAGCAAAAGATAACTTTGTGCTGACACACATGCCATTTAGATGCATTCTCTCACTTCTGTATTTCGTAATTTAAAAAAATGAAACAAGAATGCACATCTTTATCAAAAAAAAGAAACAGAGCAATGCTTCTCAGAGAATTTTCCCAGTAGGTTTACTCATTCATTTCTGTGTAATTAACCCCACATTGAGCATTCTACTCTGAATTCTTTCACAGCAGCAAATTAAACATTAGACTTGCATGCTCTTATGCTAAAATGACTATTATGTTGGTGAAAATAGGTGAAGAATGTGAGAAAAGAAGATCTTTCATTGAAATTGTCAATGCAGGCAGAAGTTTTACCTTGGGAGAATATTTTTATTTATATATGAAAACTGCCATCACTAATTCTGTCACAAAAATCCCTCAAAGTCTAATAAAGTAGCTTCACTACCATGATCATCAATTTATTAATAATTAACTAGTTTGCTTGTTATGGTTTGTGTGTTTGTGTCCCCCCCAAGCCTCATGCAGTATGACAGCGGGCTTCTAGAGTTTGCAATTAACTCATGATTCACCGGGATTATGGGTGTAAATGTTGCTGGGATTATGGGTGTGAGTGCTACATCCAGTTTGGTGCAGACAGCCTGAATGTAACATAGGGGAGCTAGATTTGTTCTCTGTTGTCATTGTCACTGCCACTCCTCCATTTTGCTCTGCTCTTTGCTACAGTCATGAAAGGTTGCTCTTTGCCATGTTCCACTCTGCCTTGGAGTCAGCTGAGTACTGACTGAAACCTTGAGTAACTGTGAGCCAAGTAAGCCTTTCCTTCCTTCACTTTGTCCCAGCAATGAGAGAAGAGTAACTGAGACAGTGCTCATGGGACTATAATGTATCAATTTCACACATAAATGAACATCACCAGAATGCTCTTTCAGTTAAGTACTATATAGTGTTCAAATCTGTGATACACAGATTTGAAATCTTTCCAAGTATATAAGTGGCTATCCTTCCACTTTCCTACAGTGCAGTACCCTATAACACAATTTTCTAGGAATTATACAATCTTAACAGAAAGTGACTTCAAAGTAACCATTTTGACATCTGTAAACTATGCATATTTGTTCCTGATCAAATTTCCATTTGCATTAATTTTTAGAAAATGACCTATTTTAGTATGACAAGAAAAATTTTGTAAAACCATAGATATATGATAGTAATATCTTCTTCCACCTGAAATGAGATTTCCCATGGGTGTGGAAAATATATATCATGGCCACAGCATGTTCACAAGTAACTGGATCTACAGTATTGTGTGTGTGTGTGTGTGTGTGTGTGTGTGTGTGTGTGGTGCCGGGGATCAAACATGGGACCTTGTGCTTACCAGACAGGCACTTATGCTGCTGAGCTATCTCTCCCCAGCCCTGTGGATCTGCAGGAAAGAGAAGTCAACACAAAAGAGCAGAGCAGAGGGCTAGTGCACACCCTCCTGGGATTCACTAAGTCTTGGTGACTTGTGAATCATTAATGCTACCTGCACTACACCTAGCTTTTGTACTTACATTTTTCAGAAGAAAAAATACTCCTGTAAATTATAGCTGGTCAATACAGACTGCATTGTGTGTCAATCTGTGGTTTCTGGCAACGTCATCTTGAAGTTTATCTACTATGAAATACATAAATAAATAAAGGGACTGACGGCAGGACACCAGGCTGCTTTTCCTAAGGCATTAACTGAAACTCGATCTCGATGTGTGCTCAGGGAAATATAGAAGTGGGCAGGCTTCCTACTCTAATCATCTCCATTACAAGAGCCATTATTTTATGGACAGGCATGTCTCTGACTTTCTAATACAAAGCTGCTACATCCTGAAAAGACAGGGACACTTTTAATGGCCTTCCACAGGACTTACTTTTTTAGACTGCTCATATTTGTTTTCTATGAGTCTCCTAATAAGATGCAGTGCAGCTTGGCCCCTGCACCATCCACTTGGTGACAGCCTTATTTTCTGAACTAAAAACAAGAGAGGACATACTTCTTTTTCAATTAAGCATAACTCAGTCCCCAGAGATGCGGCTCCATTACTGTTCCAGTGTTTAACTGCAGCAATTTCAAAAGCAAGAACAGTTGTATTCCAGCAGAATAGAAGTTCTTGGCAACTGGAATCACTTATTTTCTATTTTGGTGAAGAAAAGACCCAGTCACTCAGGGTAGTCAGTTTGTCTGAAACAAAGCCTGGATTCAATGAAGGGAGATTCCAGGGAAAAAAAGCATACACATTTCAAGAAAAGAAAAAGCTTGTATAAATAGTTTAATAGCAAATGTATTTAAACATTGCGAGATCAATGCAAACTGCCTTTGGCCCCTGCAATTACAAGAGGTGTTCAAAGTGGTGAGCATGAGCTGCTAGGCCTTTATTGCCATGGTGACATGAAAACATCACACCCCTCCCAGCCTCTTCCTGCTTGCTCTGCTTCCCGGCAGCCACCATGTGAGCAGTTTTCCTCTGAACCAGACCCCTCCATCACATCAATGGGCCCCTGAGTGAGGCTCTAATGGATTGCAACATCTTAAAACAGTGACCGGATGTAACTCTCTCCTGGGTGTCACATTACTGTGGCTTGGTGACAAGAAAGTGATTAAAACAAAGGGGACTGTACCAAATAATTTTGGGAACAGTTCTTTCCAGTGGAATCTTTGAAAACTTCATAATTGTGTACTTTCCACTATTACCTGTCCAGGCTAAGGCTCAGTATCTTGTCCCCGGTGATCCTGGGGTTTTGCAGAAGGAAGGGCAAGGGCAGAACTGGAGAGAAGCACACTGAAGAGACTTAATCTACTTGCAATGAAAAACTTCAAGGCAAATTACTTGGCAAATGTTAACAAGGACAGAGTATATCAATAATGATTAGCTCTACATTATTGAATTAATGGAGTGGGTCAGAGGAAGATCAAAACAAAATTTCGTTACGTGTGTATTTGTCTCTTCCAATAAATTGTGAATTTCCTATGGTTCGGGACATTAATACTCCAAAGCTGGAGTGTATCCCATCCTATAAAAGCAGACACTTATTGACATTTTAATCTTAAAGCATAATATTGAAATCTGGCCTTAATTAAGGGCGGTATATATAAAAAAGAATTAGATTTTTTTTCCAGCTGAAAAAGGTGTTTACAATGGTTTAAAATCCACAATATTTTTGTATTCTTTTTAAAAATAAATAAAACTATAGTGTACCTTAAAATGTCCTGATGTAATGTATGAATTTATCTTAACTGATTAGAGTTTTGTTATATTCACCATTAATCTTCTGATCTTTAACCAGAATAATTCTTAACAGAAAATTTATTGCATAAAAATTAGAAATTCTGCATGCCATCTTCTTCTCTATTTAGTTTTTTAACTTTGGTCAAGCAAACTGCACTGTGATGGACCAGGGAGACATGTCAATTGAGTAAATGCTTGCCCAGCAAGTGCAAGGTCCTGAGTTCTATCCCTGGTCCCACCAAAAAAAAAAAAAAAATGCATTGTAAGCATCATGTATTAAGTATGCAATTTTGTCCTAGTGGGTGTTCCTGCTCCTAAAAATGAAAACCTGCCTCTTTTGCCACCTTCTTGGGTACATGGGGTTATATTCAAAAATCTTCAATTAATATCATTCCAAAACATTATGTTTTCAGAGGTGTGAGAAACCTGTACTTCACACAGTGCTTTTGAAAAATGGAAATCAGAGTTGAATCCTCTCTTCTGTGAGAACTTTTCCTTACTTCACCCAACCTTAGAAATGAAGTTTTATTGCTATAGAATCATAGTCAACACTAGGGGACTGTGAACATTGTGCATGAGAGGATTACCCAGCAAAGAAAAACAAGTCCTTGCTCTTCAAGCAATTGCACCAGGGAACCAGCACGGAAGCAACTTGATCACTTGATGCGTTCTGCGGCAAGAACATAAAAGGCTTCTGGGCTTTAAAATATAGAACGTCTCCTTTGCTCAACGCTGTTGCTGTAAAGCTTTTTCTCTTTCTTTCTTTCTTTCTTTCTTTCTTTCTTTCTTTCTTTCTTTCTTTCTTTCTTTCTTTCTTTCCTTCTTTCTTTTGGGGAAGGGTCTACAGAGTGTTCAGGGTCTCACTATGTAGACTGGACTCATAGTGATTTGTCTGTTTACAGCCTCCCAAGAGCTGGGATTACAGGCGTGCACCCCCACACCCAGTGTCAATCGCAATCTCAGTGGGCCCCGGGGTCAGAACCAGCACAGCAGGCCCAGGGATGGAACCTTGGGCTCCTGCACCTGCTTGCAGATGCTTTAATCCACTGAGCTATTTGGCCAGCCCTTAAACTTATTTTTAACTGCCATGTAAAAAAATAAAAACAACAAAAGCTCCATATACTCATGGAGAAGTATGAAGTGTCAGTGAGGGTAGACACTGTGTAGTGTTAAGTCTTGTTGAACGTGGCTGCCTCCTCAAACACTGGCAAGCTGCAGAGATAATGTTCTCTTTTCTCTCCTTAGGGATAGTAGTTTCATTTGCTTTGGGTAGCTGTGTACACAGCTGAAATCAAAGATGCTCTTCCTTATTTGGAGCTAGCAGGTCATGTGGTGCCACTCTGGACAAAATAGGCAGACAAAAGCCATTAGGTGCTCTCTGGAGAGCTCCCGAGGGATGCTGTGGAGCCTCTACCTGCCCTTGGCTCCTCCTTGATTCTCCCTCTGGTCAGGAATGTAGCAACAATGAGAGCAGTGGTAGCTTTCTATCAACTGTGAAGCAGCAAGTGGCTCTTCAGAATCTGCGTTTGTAGAATACAGCAGCTCCTATGTGTGGATTTACTTGGTAGGGCCATTGTTCTGAGACTTATGTCATGTTTTACAAATTCTAACATACCTGGGCAAAATTCATGAAATCCATCAACACAGCTCCTCTTTTCCAAGTGCCTACCTTTTCCAACTTCTTAAAGTGGTTTTCCCTCTCCAAGGGAGGATTTAAAAAAGCAATAAAAATGATGCAGACTTTCAAAACTAAGGTAATAGATTAACAACAGTTATTGAGTTGCACATTGCAACCTTCAATGTAGTTGCTCAGATGATAAGACATTGGCACACAAAGTTGATCAAACAATACACTGAACTAATAAAATTAGTAGTACAATTATCTTAGCTATCTTGCAGATGATAGATAGATGATAGACAGATAGATGATGGATAGATAGATACATAGATAGATAGATAGATAGATAGATAGATAGATAGATAGATAGACAGACATAAATTTTTCCTTCTTTTCTCCTTTCCCCGTCCCATTTTCTCTTTCCTTTTGAATAGCTTCTTTCCCTTTCACAGTACATATTCTACCTTTTTATCTTTTTTCCTCTTTCAGATTCTGACACTAGGGAAACAGTATGTTCCTTATGCACATCAGTCTGGCTTATTTCACTTCTAAGTATGGTCTGCAGTAGCATCTCAGTCACCTGGATTCTCCAGGCACCTTTCTTTCTTCCTATCTAAGGTCCTTGATTCATTCCACGCTTTCATTTTGGACATGTACGACTTAGTTTCACCATTTATGTAGCTATAATTATATACAGGCCAAGTTGTTAAGGAAGAAAGATTATGAGACTAAAGTAAGTAACAGGTAGAAAATAGTGGCACTAAATAGCAATGAACACGAAAAGAATATTTTCACTATGTACTGCTTATCAGCATTTGATTTAAAGCCGTGGAGGAGCAGAAATCTAAACATATATGACTACCTAAAGCCACAGCAATAGTCCAGGCTGCAGTAGCAAAGTGATCTCAGATGTGCACCTGTATACAATTTCATTCATAATAAATTCCCTTTCATTCACCAAGTGAAGAAGGATTCATGGAGTTGAGGAGGCAGCACAACCTCTATTTAACCATAAAAATGTATATAGGGACCGGCAAGATAGCTCAGCAGACTAAAGCACCTGCTCAGGCAAGCACAGGGACCAGGGCTCCATCCCCTGCACCACATGGCACACCAGTCCCACCCCACGGCAGGAGGAGCTGGCCATAAATCCAGGGGTGGTGGTGCATGGCTGTAATTCCAGTGCTGGGAAGGTTGAAAGCAGGAGGATCACAAGTTCAGGCTGTGGAGGGAGACCCTGTAACAGTATCCTTTTTGGATATATATATATATAAAAGTCCAATACTGCATATCTCAGTTAAACAGAATTTAGGTGCATGGTATTTTACATGTTACAAAATTATTTTAGAAATATTCACTAACAAATATAATTGGGTAATATAATAAATGTAAATTTCTTTAAGAGGTGGATATTTGTGAGTATTCACAAGTGAAACATTTTATTAACCTAGGAAGAACAGCTACAGAGGAAAGTTACTCTGAAGAGTTGCAGAATTATATATATTTTGGAGGTTCTGTCTTTTGGACAAAAATAAGTCCTAGGACTAACAGTCATAGGACTGAACTTAATCTGTTGGGGCCTGAGATGAGACAGCATAATTTAAATGTGACAGTTTTTGCAAATGAGCTTTTTGTCCTCATTCATAAAAACTTAAATTTTAATAACCGAGTATATAATTTTAGCAACATCATTTACAAAACCCAATCTCATAGTTCTGTTTGCCCTGTGATGGGTCCAGGAGACAGTGACTCTGAGTTCTTTATTCTCAGTGACTTTTAAACTAGTGTAATAAAATGTGAAGAAAAAACATCTTCAGTTTTCAATGATTACTCTAAGGAAATTTGAAAGAATTTATCCATCAGGGAAGACAGTTTCTACTGGAAGCATAGAGGACCACTGCTCGCCAGATAGGAGGATTCAGAAATTTGTAGCAAGCAGAGCAACCCAAGCCCCAAGGAAAATCATTTGGTGTATAAGAGTTTAGCTGCCCACAGTAAAAGCAGTAAAAAAGGCAGTGGCAGTAGAGTAAAACAAGGCTTGGTTTGTACTAATTGTTTTATGTTGTTGCGGACATTGACAAACTTAAATATGTAATTTACATCCATTTAAAGTTTTGTAAATGGAGTTGTGACTGAGTATTTCAAACTATGATATGAAGAAAGGTAAACATGTTCCTTACTTTCAGTAGTAAAAATAGAATTTGGGAATAGAAATCAGACAGCGACAGCAGGATGAATCTCTAGTACTATACACCAGAAGGCTTCACTATTTCACACAGAATTAGAGAAGGGAACCCAGATAGGATAACAGGAAGGGAAACATTTCCTAGAACCTATCATATAATTTATGGCATAATGTCTGATTTTGCTTCTAAGTTGTAGAATGGATTACTCTGCGTTTCAGAAAAAAATGAAGGACTTTGATTGTTGCTGTGGAGAGACTTTCTGCTGTTCGTTCGATCCTTTCACCCCTTTTGTTTCTTTGTACACCTTCTATGCCACAGTAACTGGCATTACATCAAGCTTTTTGATGTTTTCTGATTTATTCATCGTTTTTGATAGTCAGAATCCCACTTGGGCTTGCTATGTGCGTTTACGTATGGGTTCAGCCTGTGCTTTGTACAAAGGTGTACAACCACGGGCCAGTCCTGGTCTCACACTAGGACCACTCAGGGCCCTCACAACAATGAAAAGCAGAATCTCCACAGGGAGGACAGGCACAGCAGGGAACCCTTTGTGCTCTCATCCGTGTTTCGGGCCGTGTTTGCTCACAGTAAAAACAAGGAAACTTGTCTAAGCACTTCCAGTGATTAATCAGCCACCCTGGGCTTGTGAAGTTTCTATGCAAATTGAAAATATTCCTGTTACATTCAGTGGAATAGTTATCGTCAAAATACAGAAAGGTGCGGGTATATAGTGAGGAAAAAGAAGGTGAGTTTAGTGCTGTGAAGAGTAAGAAAAAAGCATCAGATGCTGTAACAGAGGCTACTGTTTCAGAATTGTCCACAAGTGCATCAGTAACCCCCGGGTGATAATTTTTTCCCATGGCTCATACTTGATGGTCAGGAGTAATTATCTATCTATTTATTTATTTATTTATGTATTTATTTTTAGGAGTCATAATTTAGACAAATACTAATAACCCAAAATCATGGCCACTAAATTTCTTCTGAAACTTTAAGTTGAGTTCGAAAATTTTTAATTTTCCTATGAAGACTGATACATAGGTTATTGGAATTTGTGAGATCCAACCTAAGTGAAATTTTAATAATGCATTACAAATTATGAATAAATTATAAAATATGGGGAAAATCATAGTAATTAAATCCATGAATAAAACTTAACAAATTTTAAAAGTGGAAAAGAAAATTCACATAATGGGGATGAAAGCCAACTAAGATTCAGTTCTCACAAAATCTGTTGTCTTTGTATAAAAAGAATCTAAAAAGTTAAGTTTTTTATTAATCTAATCACAATGTACATATAAAAACACACAAATGTTAAGCAAGTAAATTCTGTCTCTCTGTCTGTCTATGTCTCTGTCTCTGCCTCTGTCTCTCTCTCTCTGTTTCTCTCTCTCTCTGTAGTACCAGTTATCAAACTCTGGACCTTTAGTGTGCAAGGCAGGCACTTATGCCACTGTGCTATCTTTGCAGCTCTTTCTTGTAGTGTTGAGTTCGAGACCAGCCTGAGCTACAAAGTGCGCTTAAGGCCAGCCTGAACTGCATAGTGAGACCCTGTCTCAAAAAGACAACAATAAAATAAATTAAATTAAATTAATTGAAACTCACCTCTTGTTGGAGGAGTGCACAAGGCTAACCTTTTAAGTCTCTAGCTGAGCCATGTCTTAGAGCAGAGAGTCTGCGCAGAGCAACTTTATTTCATCTCAGACTGAGCAGGCAGCACTTTCTCTTTGCATTGAGAGCCACACACCTTTAATTCTAGCAAGCCTGCATTGCAAGAGTAGTTTTTCAGTCTGCACATTAGAAGTGAAGGAGCAAATGAAGAAGAGAAACAGTGGCTCTTTTGTATAAAAAAATCTTTGTTATGTTACGTTTAATGCACCTGAAATCAATCCATGTGTCATACAATCCATATTCTCAAATAATTAGATCCTTAACTATTATATCTGTTGCAATACCACCCAGAGAGTTATTTATGTTGAAAATATTTGCTTCAGTGTATATATGTCCAAACATTACCAGCTTTGAAGACAGAATTAACTAGTCAGAGGGTTTACTTGTGTTCTTGGTAGAATTCCTTGCATGAACATACCCACAAGCCCAGCCTGGCACAAATGGGCTGTGTTGGACACTCAGACACTACGGGCAGCACTGTGTCACTCACAGATCTCTACAACGTTGAAAACTCAGTGATGATCTGAACAAAGTAAAAACACCTCCTTAATTTTCACATTAGTTGCCTCTAGGTTTCCTATTGGTCAGGGCAAAATAAAACCATGCAGTGTACCGTGTGCCAACATAACATTTTAAGTTACGTTCTATTTTTTATTTTTATTTTTTTTTGTCTTTTTGAGACAGTGTCTCACTATGCAGTTCAGGCTGGCCTTAAGCTCACTTTGTAGCTCAGGCTGGTCTCGAACTCACAACAATCCTCCTGCCTCAGCCTCCCGAGTTAAGTTACATTCTAGATTCAGATATATCTAAGCAGTCCTTCAAGCTGCACAAGCCCCACAGGCTTGAGGTAGGCGGGCATGAGATGGCCAGATATCCCAATATTTGTTGTTTCCACCCCAAGATGCCCATAACTACTGCCCCATGCAAGGAAACAAGGGGAAAATTTCACTTTTAAAACTCTGCGTACTGGGAGAATCTCCTCCTTAGAGGCAACCCAGGAAGCACTAATTCTCATTCTTCCTCCTCGCTAGGGCTGATATCAAGAATGAATCTTGTGATATAAGGGAAGATGCACCTTCTACAACATAGTGCTTGCCTCTGCCAGAAACTAGAATCCCAGCACAACAAAGTAGCCAAAGAATCTTCATGGGAGATATTTTTTGGTCCTTCAGATTTTCCCACCTCTAATCAAACATCCGAGAAAATATATTTCAATGATTAGCAATGAGGGCAATTAATAGATGATATACAGCCCTCGTGGCTAGTCCTACTGTGTGCATAGTTATTTCCCTGAGAACCAGTCTTAAAGATATGGTTCTGAAACTGATCAACACATTTACCTGATGCTTCAGGACCAGAGAAACGTGACAACAGGACAGTGGTAGAAAGGGTGTGTGGCAAGATGCCCAGGTGACCAGAAGAGGGAATGAAGAAACTCATGGTATTTTTGAAATTGATTTGATTTATTTTTTCATTTTATATATTTGGTACATGGTCCCACTATGCAGCTTGGATTCATAGTGGTCTTCTGTGTTCAGCCTTCCCAGCGCTGGGATTACAGATGTGTTCCACCAAGTCAAGACTGGGTAGCAGGCTCAGCATGCCCCTGGGAGGGGGAGTCTGGTGCAGCATACAGGATTGAGGATCAAACCCTGGTCCTGAGCTTTGAAAGCAGGTGCTAAGTCTGCTGGGCTCTCCCCCTGGCCCTTAATTGGATTTTAAACAAGTTGAAGAGAAGTGAAAAGCAGAGGAAGACTGAATATGTCAAAAGCCATTGGTATATTTTGTCAAGAAATTCAATATTGTTGTCACTTTTCCTCAGTCAAATCCATTTCTTGATATTTTTCTTCTTCCACGCATGATGGGGGAAGATCATGTTGGTGTCTTGAATCACTGAACAGGAAGGGAACTCTGTCATCAATCCTGGAACTGTACAGAAAGCCTTCCACTTCTTAATCTGACCCTGAGAACACCAGGCGGAGGCTCCTTTTCTCTTTCCTAGGATGTAGTGAATTGTCTACAGGTGTGACTTTTTAACAATAAAGCTTCAGTCATAGAAAATGCAAAAGCTACAGAAATAGCTAGTTCCTAAGGCTACACACGAATTACACTTTAATTTTATACCGATAATGAAAAGCAAAGGGACATTTAAAAATAAGTTCCATGTGCATTTACTGTCTGCATATTTGCATACTATCTTGTTGCTTATTCTCAGTGAGATCCATCTGTTACTATCTGTCCAAATATTAGACAAATGAGAAAATTGATGCTCACAGATGTTAAAAAAAAACACTTCTAACTTTATTCATTTCTTAAATCATGTCCCTTGATTGAATCCGGGGCTCTTGTACAAAGTTCTAACATATTTGTCCAGCAAACAACCATGTTAAATATAACTGATTGAATAAAGGAATGAATTCACTAACAAAACTGAAATCAAACACCATAAGTAGAAATTAAACAATAATCATGCACACAGAAGGCATTCTAAGATGTGTGATATTTTGTCAAAATGCTTAATGCGTCACATAAGAATAGATGTTTCATAACCTCTGTTAACAGATTTTTGAAGAAAATTGACTTCATTTGTGAAGTCAATACTTAAAGGACAATTCTGGCACAAGTAGAAAACCAATAGTAAAATGAAATAGTTTGAAGCCACTGAATGGTTGGAAAAACAACTCAGTCTGTAAATCTGAATAGTCGTGAAGTAATAAATTAGCGCATTGGTTAAATGCTTGTAGCCACTTTCTCATTAGCCAGGGTTCTTTTACATTGCATTCAGGTTAAAGTTGCAGGGAATATTTACGCTATTTCTAAGTGAGCTTCTAAAGTATTTTATATTATGTCATTTTGATGAAGTGAGTTTTATTTAGACAACAATTTTAAATATGTGGACAGAAATCTCAGTTCATGATACAGACTAAATAAAACAGGACAGCACAATTCTTAAAATGGGTATTCAGAATTAAACATGTTATCAGGTAAATTGTGGCTTTCCCTTGGAATGGACTTCTGATGTTTGTTTATTCATTTATTTATCTATCAGATACTTGGTCTCAATATGCAGTTCAGACTCATAGTGATCCTCCTGTCTCAGCCTTCCCAGCACTGGGATTACAGGCATGTGCTATCATGTCCAGTTCAGGGGCTGGCATGGAGAGCCTGGGTTCCAGGGCTGGCATGGCATGTGGTACCAGGATCAATCCAGGTCCTTGCGCTTTCCAGGCAGGCTCTTAGACCACTGAACTATCACCCAGCACAAATGCTTAAGTGTTGGATTTTTCATTCAAATTGCCACTTCTCTGGTAAATGGGAGTGTTATTTATACTGGTCAGAATACACACCCCTGTCATAACCACCCATTATCCCAACTGTGATTGTAGAATTTATGGAAAGGTACATGGTTTGAAGATCATGAAATAGTACACTAATGTCTCAGAAATAACAACAAAAACAGTGGCAGCAAAAGCCAAACATATTTGTCAAAACCACTGCTGTACCAACACGGAGGTTTCTAATACCTTTACGGGGGGACACCAAAGCTTCTGCATCCTTCTGACACTGTATTTGATTTTAAAACTCAATGCACCAAGTGCATCACATTTTTTCACAGACAGAAGTTGAAAAATGTCATTTTCCTCTTGTCTCCTCATAAAATTCTCAGAAGAAATATGCTAAATGATAATGTGACATAAATTCGTAACTAAAGTTTTACACTCATAGAACTTCAGAAGATTTTCTCTCCTGAGATGTTTTTGCTTGCACTTTTCCTATGCTGGCCTCTACTTCCAAGATATGCAAAGATATATGTAGGAAGATGTTAAGGATAATTTACAAGTAAAATGAAATCAACATTATAAATTTAGTTGAACATAATGGTCATTGAGACATTAAATAACATAACAGTTAACTTTTAATGAATTGTATAATTAGGTGTAGCATGCATTCTTTCTTATTCAACATACTAAAATAAACTACTTTTATGAAATATCTCTAATTTCAATTTCATTTAGAGTTATTTAATTTAAATTGTAGTGAAATTAAATTTGGCCAGTCTTCGACAGACTACTAAAATTGTTTTACATGCACACACACACACACACACACACACACATACACACTGGCTTAAAAAACATTCTTTTGAGTGTATCCACCAAGTTAGAAACTTTGGGTTAACAATATAAAAATGATATATTTATTTTTTTCCTTCCTGAGACTTTTAGTTATCATTTTGAATTTACCTTAAATAATATTCTGTAATACAGAGTAATAAGAGTCTCCACATTCTTTTTTCAGTAGTTCTTTATGTGTATCAGAAAGGCAAAAGAGAAAAAGCCATAAATACAGTTTAAAAACATGAAAAGAAATAATTCAGTGGGCCCTGAAGGATGGAGGAAACATATTTATTCTCATATGGCATAAGGACTGAGTCAGTATTTAAATGATAGTTCACCTTATCTACAAGTATATAATTAATTTTTGATCTATTAATTAATTAATTAGGCACCAGGCCTCATTATGCAGCTCTGATTCATAGAGTTCCTCTTGTCTCAGGCTCCTGGGAGCTGGCGTTACATGTGTCACCATACCTGGTTTTCGTGGCCAGCACAGTGTGAAACTCGCAAGGTGTGAGGTACCAAGGATCGAACCCAGGTCATTGCACTTGCCAGGCAGGTTCTTGGACTACCGAGCTATCTCTCTGGCCTCAAGCAAATAAAAATATGAATGACACGTTCTAAATTAAAGAAGCATATTTGTGGTTTTTTATAAGAATTGACAAAGGATGCTTACTGGGAGAAACTAAAAAGAAAATATTAGAAAGAACCTAATATGGATGAATAACTGTATATTGATATCCATCACCAGAACATGCAGCTAATATTTTCCATACTTCAGGATTGAATAGTTTTGTTTTTCTCTCAGAATCACTGTAAGCACTGTTGTGAGGCACGCTGACGTGGGGTGCTTTTATCCTAAAGCACTCAATACTGTGGTGAAGCACTCCACCTGCTCACTGTACTGGATTTCTGTAGATTTACCACCATCAGGGACATTGAATGCTTGTTTCCTCCCTCCCTCCCTCCCTCCCTCCCTTCCTTCCTTCCTTCCTTCC
>PVKA01029855.1:0-27884 GCA_004027165.1 Ctenomys sociabilis
TTTTTTTTTTTTTTTTTTTTTTTTTTGTCTTTTTGAGACAGGGTCTCACTATGCAGTTCAGGCTGGCCTTAAGCTCACTTTGTAGCTCAGGCTGGTCTCGAACTCACAACAATCCTCCTGCCTCCGCCTCCCGAGTGCTGGGATTACAGGCATGCGCCACCATGCCCGGCTTTTATTTATGTTTTGATCACCAAATTTTACAAATAAAACTACAAGGCACCTCTTATCAGTTATATCTAACACAAAAATGTCTCTTTCTCTTGGTCAGAAGGCCTTTGGAGATGACCACGTCCTGCTTGTCCCAAGCTGACAGGAATTTCTATATCTAGCATTTTCCACCACCATTTTCAACCCTTTCTGGAACTTAAGAAAATCTGTTATGCTCTCTTCCCTGCCTCTTGGGCTCTGGGAGATATGAAAGACTACTTTCCTCCTCTTCACATTTTTCTCCTTAATTAGTTGGCTTCTTGTTGAAATATTTTGTCTTCTACCCAAAGCAATAAATATTCCTAATTTTTTATGTTAAGAGCCAAAGAAAACTTAAAGAAAGAAGCACTTGTTTTAACCATTTCAATTTTGTTTTATTGCATATTCCAGGGGAGTTACTATTCCCTCCTTAGCACCTATCTTTTCTGACCCCTAATGTTTTACTAATGTGCTCCTTACACATGTTGTAAGCTTCTCCACCTCCATAGTCTCTACATTCAAATCCATCTGTTCTTTAGGACTCTCAAAAAACCCAGACAGCATGCTTTCATTTCTTTCTATTTTAATTGTATTTCATTTCTTTCTTTCTTGGAGCACTTACTTGTTTATTCTATACACATTTATTAAGCACCTGTTGACTATTAAGGATTATACTCTTTTATCTGAAGTAAACTGTATACTCTTTGAAAGAAGAACCACTGTCTAGTTCATCATTTTGGTAATGTTTTTCTGAACAAAGAAAGACATGATAGACAGAATAAGCTTATGTATTACATAATTGATGCCGACCCAGACTATAGGAATTGTATCTCTTCCTCACCTTCTAGTGACAAGATACTTAAATTCTTGTCTTTCCCTTACAAACTTACTCTGTATCTACTTTCTCTTGGTATGACTTTCTAGGGGGAACATGAGGACCTAGATTAGCTCTTCCATTTACCTTCTCATATAGAAATCAGCCGTAAATTTTCTAGGGTCTTAATGCAGCAATAATTTCCCTTCTTCTATCTGTAAGTTGTCCACTGCTTTTTAGTTCAAAGGTTTGAATCTTTAGATGCCCCACTTCTTGCTACAGAGTGATCCTACCTGCCTGTGCATCTTACTTCCTGTTATTTGCATGGCTAAAGCTCCACTCCAACCTTATTTTGAACCTATTTTGGTTCACCTCTCTTGCTATCATACGTTCTTCCTTTTGCTTGAATATCCTCATTCATTTTCTACTTAGTTTTACTTACAAATTCCCTGTGTCTCAGTTCAAGCATTTCTTCCTGTGAGCAGCCTTGTAGGACTACTCCTGGAAGGCTGGTCACGCCCCCTTCTGCTTTACAACTTGCTGTCATCGTCTTGTGGTGATTTGCCTCTCCTAAGTGATTGTGAGATGCTGTGGGCAGGTATAAGGTCTTACTAATATGAATCTTCGCACTGACTAGCTGTGGTAGATCTGAAGTCTCAAATGAATAGACAAATGAGTGAGGTTCATCCTTTCATTTCCTATAGCTGCTGCACTGTGTGCAGAAAAAATCCTATGAGAGCCAAAGCCAGTGGGTGTGTTCTCCTGTAACCAGCCTGGGCAAGGGCAGCATGACCTTGGCAAGCCTGTGCCCTGTGTTAAATAGGAAATCAACTAATTTTGCTGTTTGTGTAATGTGCTGGCCAAAGGAAAGATGGCTGTGTGATGTGAAGGCAGCAAATGAAAAGACCTTCTGTGCAGGAATATTTCTCTCCTACATTTCATCTGCAGGAGTTTGCTCCTTGCAGTGTGATCCCCAATTCAAGAAGGGTTAAAACAGGGCTTGCCCACATGTGTAAAGGTGAGTGGATGGCTGTGAGACCTTCAGTATTGGTGTCAGAACATTCTGCAGAGTCACATAGAGAAAAAACAAATAAACTCATAATTGTCCATCTTGGCTATAAATTGCTTCTGCTGCTAAGTGAAAAATAAGGGCTGGAGAAAAAAACTTAGCAAAATAACCTAGCAAAACCAATTCATTTTCCTTATTCCAATACACACTTTAAAAATGAAGACTCTGAGGTCCAAACCAGTAGGAGGTAATCAGCCCAAGGTCCCACAGACTATAATTGGCAAAATTGGTTCTTCAGCTCTGTAATATCTTTTCTACTTCATTATGTTAATTATAGCCATAAAGTTTAAAAATTACAGAAGTGGAAAAAGGATGACTATGATAGCAGGAATGTACCATGGCACTGTAAAATTGTTTAACACTTAGCTATGCTTCCATGTTATTGCACTTGTCATCTCCTTACCTTGGTGTCTGGCCTGTGGTCAATCTTCTCTGGCACATAAAATATTACTAGCTGGAAAATAACTATTTTATGTCTTGGTTTTTAACTACAAAATGCACAGTTCCACTTGTGGAAGAATTATGGAGTTCACTGGCAGAACCTGAGTGTGATGGTATTTGGTAATGAATCTGCCAATTGACTATTGAGTGGCTGTTAAGAACTGTGAGAAGTTTGAAATCTTGCTTTCTTTATAATTCTACAATTTAACTTTGTGCCCAGAAGGTGCAAGACTACCAGGTTAACATCAAAGACAATTACTTGGGGCCATATCAGTAGCCAGACCATTGATTTGTGCTGGTTTCTTAAATCTCAGTTGCCACAAAGCCAGATGATATCTGCATTCACAGTTGGGGTGATGTTACAGGAAAGAAATCTTAGTTTAGGGCATTAAAAAATCTTTGCTCACAGGCAGGAAGATTGTCTGTCCTTGCTTTGCCTCTGTCCTCTGTCTTCCAGTACAACAGTTAGCAGTACAAACATATACAAATGCTCAACGTAGTTTGAAAGAGAGTCAATACTTCAGTCATGTGACAGGCAGAACCAAAGGAAGCCATGGGCTATTGCTTCCCGCTGATACCTTCTCCATATTTTTATATTGTCTTGCTGTGAATTCTCCTGTGGTATGACACTCCGTCAGCACACTGATTAAACTGACAGAGGTCAAGACCAAATCATTTTAGTAGCAGTGCACAGAATCTAATTAAGGCTACTATCAAGAGAATTTCAAACAACAGGAGGAGGTCATTTTGTAGTATCAACCTCAACAACGTCTCCAGGGTTTCAGACCCATTAATTAGATCTATAAATCCCATCATTCTTTGTCCGCTGTAGAGCTGTTTATTTTCTGAATTGTTTGGGCTTACATGTTAATCTACATATAGTAGGATGTACTAGCACTTGGAAAGAGTCTACCTTGGACTGCAAGGAAGAAGCCTTGAAGTCTGTAATTCTTAGCAACTCTGGCCAGTGAGCTGAGATTGACTTTAAACCCTCTCAGAGCTAAAGTGATATTATTGATAAGTTTAGTTGAGGTTGGGGAAACATTTTATATTTCCTTTTAATTATCCTAAGGGTGCACATAAATATCAATTATCCCTTTGAGGTTTTTTTTCTAAAAATTAAAGAGTAACCTCACTTGGCAAAGAACTTTATAGTCGTGTGAGGACTGCAAGATTCATAGATGGTATTTTTAAAAAATTCTTTGTAGACTTTTGTAAATACCTTTAATGTGGCAAACACTGAGCTTTGAGGAGGGAGGCAAGTAAATGTGCAGTTTCCATACAGGAAGTTCAGTCCTGGGGAAGGGACTATGTTTACCACCTTTAGGGTCCTCTAAGTGGGACCTTCATCAGTCAGGGTACCTCCAGGATAGCTTTCCAGTCAATTTAGGGTTCCACATTTATGTCATGTAATTAAGTCTAATCCTTAGTTATGGAGAGAATACCAGGGGAGTCCAACCTGACCATTCTGCAGCACAGTGTGGATGGCATTTGCCTTGTCTATGGAATGGTGAGCATTAGCTAAGGCTTTGGGATGGTAGAAACCCTGAGGTGCAGCTAGTTTTGTGTCAGAAGCGTAGGAACAGCTGTTTCTTAGATTTCTCAGTAACATTAAAGGAACTGGCAACCAAATTGAGGTCTGAACCAGCTGATGAAGAATGTCAGTCTTAGAAATTTTTGAAATTTTTAGTTACAAGAAGAGGCACACTGGCATATTTTCCTTTCTGAGGGAAACTTTGGGTGGTTCTGAGGCACATAGATCATTAATACTTTTATCTCCCTGTATGCAATGAGTTCTAACATTTTCCTTTCTAAAGGACAGAATTATAGCTCTCCCTCCACTGCACCACACTGTTGGAGAATAAATATAATTTTTATAAAACTTTTAGGTATACTGTTTTTCCCCTAATTTGGCCTTCACTGGCCTCTTAGCAGGCAATGTACTCAAGCAAGGGGGCATTATCCTTATGCTATAAGGCCATGTTATGCTATTAAGAGAACTATATAGTTGGGACCCAAATAAGCTTCTATTCGTGAGGCTCTTTTTGGTCAGGCCACTACCTGAAGCATATACTAACCAGGGTCTTGAGGTTACCATTAGGAGAAAGAAAAAAATTCACCGTGTCCAGGAATAGTCAGGACAGAATGTCAAAATTTCAAAACATCTACATAGTTCTCAGCCATTTTCATCCCGATTATGTCCCATCAAGTAGCAAAGAGATGATTCCTTTTTCAGGCACAATCACATTTAGTGGTCAAATTCCCTCGTTAAGCCATGTGAACCATATGAAAGAGGGGCAGAGTCAAAATTATTTTGAGAACATATAGTATGTTTATGGATGCTGGGGAGAAAACCTAGTGTGCCTGGAGATGATGGGGAGACTGAAAAGTCCCTTAAGTCCTTTGGCAACTGTCCCTTTGTTGAGTGGCTTTTGTAATCACCACGGTGCACTTTAAGACAACAAATGGAATAAGACTAAAATGTTAGCTAGATTAATTTTGAAAGAAACAATGGTGTGACAGCTGTTGGCTGATGGTTCTGGAATAATAGTGCCAGAAATTATGAGAGTGTTAGTGACAGCAAGGGGCAATGGATGGTTCCATCCGTAGGTAGGAGCTCAGTAATCACCTGCAGTCAGTCTGCCAGGAGCAGGTGGAACCCGTCTCACCCTATGACCTCCTTCCTTTTAAGACATAAATGTTCACTGGCAGCAGGAGTCACAAATCTAGTGTGAAACAGTATCCCGTAGTATGCTCCCAATCTGCAGTGGTAAGACCATGGATCTGGACAGAAATGGTAGCAGCGTGGGTGGCAACAGACTTGACCAGCAGCTGATTCTCATTGTTCTAATGAAAGAACGGGCCTGTACTGTGGGCTTCTACATGAGCAACCAGCTGCTTGAATCAGTAGCTGAGCTTATTTCTACTGTTCATAGCCCTGACAAGGAGCTGGCCTACTGGCAGTGGTGCAAGAAGCAGAAGAAAAATAGAACAAGGGCTAGCAAAAATTATTAGACAAAGCTATAAAAAACAACTTTGAATCATACCCATTTAAAATAGCAACCGTGTCCACTTTTGCTTCCTTGTTGATGGCACTGAGGCTGAAATACTACAGTGTCCCACAGGATCCCATTTGTTTTCAGATTAGTTGGACCATAAATGAATCAACCCCAATTATTAAGAAGAACATCTGTGAAATGAGGATCACACTGTGGCTTTATTTTAGTCAGAGTAGCAGAAATAAGATTTCCAAACTGCATGTCCCGCAAACACAGACTAATAAAAAAAAAAAAAAATAAAGCCTTAAATTATGGGAATAAAATATTTAAAAATGAAAGAAAAAGAAATAAAGTTTCTCCCAGGAGTTTAGTTGCCATTTCTTCATATAAAGACAAATTCCTGTTTGGGCCAGGCTGGAAATGTTCTTTAATATAACATTTCCACTTCACAAGTGAGCCTAGTTGTCCCCTTCACATCTTCTGGGTTATAAGTCTGCATTAATCCAGCTCATAACGGGTTTATTCAGGTAGAGTTAGAAAGTCTTCGTGGATCAGGCATTTGGTGTTTACGAGAGCCCAGTAGAAAGATGGTAGCTACTTCTAAAGGTGTGTACCATCGTTTCATGAGGGAAACGATGAACCCATCATCACAAATGTGCGTCCAGATGAAGGCCTTCAGATGAATGCTCCTTTGGCAGAGAATACAATAGAAAAACTCACTAGCCACAGAAAGAGAGCTGAAAGAGACCATTAAGGTTGGTGGGCCCTGCTTGGGTTTAGACTTACAGAAATGTCTCAGTAGTAGTTCACATCTTCCATTGCTGTTTCTCCATATGCAGCTCTTGCCATCTGGGAGACTTTTCTGGTACTTTTGAGATAAAGGAGTACCGGCACATAGCACATCAGTTCCTACTGTAGTTTCACACAAAAGAAGTTGCAACCAAACATGTACCAATGTATTCAAAAGGCTCACTTACAGTCAGGCCAGCTTTCATTTCCCATGGGCCTTATTTAATCCTACTCATAAAAGTCTTGTATTAGGCAATTGTTTCCAACAGAGCCATAAACGCTTGACTCCTTTCCCTACCTGAAATGGCCTAGGCTACTCCAGCGGGTATATTTAACTATTAGAGACAAAGAGGACCTCATCACGCTTTCTCTTAAAGCATCCTAGGTCTGAAGGAGAAGAAAAGATGATCAAGAAGCAAGAGGGTGTACAGTGGCTTTGTGCCAATAAATACACCTTCATATTCTCTTACAGGTTTGAGGGTTGTAGTTGTGCTTTGTGTCTCAGTCTGAATGCCAATGCTTTGGACTTGCCTACTGCCCCAAACCCTGTCACTCACCCCAACTTTGAATGCCTCTTGATTCAGCAGCAACAACCACAGTATTTTTGACTGATCTGTGATGATTGCACCTCTGCCTGACTTGTATTAGGCTCAACGAGTAGCACTGCTCTTAAGGAATCCATCTAAATTCAGGGCATTGGTTGTACCTTCATCTTGGTGGCAAAAATGTTTTGCACGGTTCTGAGCTAACTTTCTGGTGTACTTCCCTAGGTGCCGGGGCTGACCGTATGAGTCTAGCTAAATTCTTTAGGTTGAGCTTCTCACTCTCCAGTGAGTCAGCTTCACCGGCATTGTGAACTCAAACCAGAGCTGGTATAGGAGTAAATTCTTCATCTATGGTTTCCCATGAAAAATAATTAATTTTCATGATTAATGAAATTAATCTATTAATGTGGTTAATCTATGACATGCTACAAGGGAAACACAGCTGAGTTTAAAGGCCACGGAATGGGTTGGGCAGAGTCAGCAGCTGGGCCAAGTCAGGCACTGCCCCACATCTGTGTTCCTGGTCCTCTACCATAAGAAATAGTGAGTGGATTGAACATAATGTGCTTCCTGAATTCAGGACCTGGATTCTAGGAATCTGGACTCATAGTATCGGATGTCATGTATTTATCAGATTTTTTTTTTTTTCTCTAAGTACATCCATTGTTAAAGAAGACAAGAAATTTGATGGTGGAATAGAGCTTAGATGTCAGAAAAAGCAAGTGTTTATCTGTATAATTTGAAGTCAAAGGTCAGGAACCTGAAGGGAACTAGATATCTGAGTTCAGGTTGGGAAGAAGCCAGTAGTGTCAAGGCACATTGTCTTTATGGGCTAATGGGCATCAAACTACCCTTGAAAAACAAGTTCAAGGTAATTGTGTCTCACTTGGTCTCCTGAAATAGAGTCCTGCTGGTTTCCCTGACTCCAACCTCCCTTGTCAGTTCCTGCCCCATGTGGCTGCCAGAGTTTCACTTATGAAATACGAGTCTGATTGTGTCAGTACATACTTCTTAAAAACCCTTCTTTGGCCTCCCTCAGTGAAAGGAAAAAGTCCAAACTCCTTAGCATGACATTAATGTCCTTGAAAAACTAAATACATCCTGCTTTGTAACCTCATCCCTTGTGTCTTCCCAACATGTACCCAATGTTCTGGCAACACAGAATTATATGTTTTTTTTTTCCTCCTAGATACACTATGCTCTTTCTGCTAATTTGCCTCCATTTCCTTGCCTGAAATGACCTTGCCTTTCTCTGCCTGGAAAACTACTTGGCTGAGCTTAGCTGTGTCTTTCTCTAAGCAGTTCTCTCAGCTGTTAGCAAAACCTCCATACTATGTATACACACTGGTTATGCTATTGTATTAGTGACATGCTATTGTATTGTATCCATGACTACATGTTCCCCAGGTGATGACCTTCCTGAGGGACCTTGACTTAGTTATTATCTTAGCCCCTTACCTACAATAGTCCTTGACATGCAGTAACAGTGATCTAATATTTGTTGAATATGTTGTCGTTATGATACACTAAACTCCTTCTTGGGAGAAACAAATATTTCATTGTATCATGTTAAAATCATACAAGGGCCCAAGAATCTTGATTATTATTAATAATAACAGCAATCAATTATAGGATTAATGAGTTTGTACTAGACAAACATTTTTATTTCCACAGCAATAATCAGTAACTGTTGTAATTATACACTCTCATCTCTAAGGTTATTAAATATAAAATTAGCTGAACTCATGCAAGTAACTAGAAGTTATCCAAGTGAACATTGTTTAGGGGAGTGTTTGGTTAAAGAGGCATACAGATCACTCATATACTAATTACATTTATTTTAGAATAATACCTTTACTTCCAAATGTTACACATCCTCTGCATACCTACCCACTCCCTCCACTCACTCTAGCTTTTCTAAACAGCCTACTATCTAAACAACAAATTTCCAAAGGAAACAGAAAATTTTGGTACAATGTGTCTAAAATATAAAAGATGCTTATGGAAAAACTAATCAAATATTTTTTGTAGGAACTTTTCTAAGACATACTCCTTTTCAATTTTTTAAAAATCTTTTATTTCTTGATTCATTTGGTACAAAGTCTTGATACACAGCTCAGACTCATAGTGCTCCCCTTGCCTCAGTCTCCCCAGCACTGAGATTACAGGCATGTGCCACCATGCTCGGCTTCAGTGGCTAGCACAGTGCATCTGGCTCTGGGGCTGGCATGGCACAGAGTACTAGGAATTGAACCTGGGTCTTTGTGCTTGCCAGGCAGGTACTTAGACCGCCAAGCTGACTTCCTAGCCTAAAATATAATTATTTGAGAATATATTGAATATCTAGAGGGTGAGGCATTTATTCTTCTGGAAGGACACTGGACATTATTATTTTCTGGGCAAGCTCAGTAAATGGCTGACCTTATAGCCTTGGAGCAACACCACGGTTTCTTAGTAACTTAGGCACTGCTTGATCTTATAATAAAAATATTTGACTCTGCCAATTATCCTCATCTCCCTAAGTATTGTTAAAGCTGAATTAAGAAAAACAACTGCATTTCTCCAACAACCAGTGTCATATGTGGGTTCCCTGACACGAAACTACATGTGTAAATAGGAAGCAAACTAAAGTATGCATCCCTTCCATGGATAATGGTTGTGCATTGATGTCCATTCTCCAACTGGTAAAGTTTTGCCACTTATAGTTTTACTGGTAATGATCCTGTCTTAGAGAAAGAAGGTGTCACCACCAGGCACTGTGGTTCACCCCTGTAACCTCAGTTTTTTGGGAGGTGAAAGCAGGAGTATCTCAAGTTAGTGACTAGTCTAGGTAATTTAGCTAGGCTATGTCTCAAAAATAAAATTTAAAAAATTTTAAAAGCCTGAAAATTAATTCAATGTTCTTTGGATTTAATCCACTGGAAGGGAGGAAGGGGGAGAGAGAAATGGAGAGTGGAAAGAGAGGAGGGGAGAAGGGAGAGGGGTAGAAGAAAGGGAGAGAGAGAGAGAAACAGAGAGAGAGAAACAGAGAGAGAGAGAGAGAGAGAGAGAGAGAGAGAGAGAGAGAGAGAGAGAGAGAATATAAATAAATAAGAACATGGGAAAACCAGCTACTAACAAACAATGAGAATTGGTATTCAAGGAAATATTCATGACTACTCTAGTGTTTCAAGTAAGAAAACAAATCCCAAGTGCAGTGAAGAATAATCAACAAATATTAATTGGTGTTATTACATGTAGTGTGTGTCATTTTTTTTTTTCTTCACCCAGAGGACACTGAATTATCCTGAACTTCTCTGAGGAAGCATAAAACAATAAAAATTTAGTTACATTTTCAAACCCTAAATTGTCATGACTGACAGATTACATATAGTCTTATACAGCTCATCTCAAACATATTTCACTAATAATGACCTTATCAATAATTCTACTTAATGAGTAATTTTTGTATATAGTTATTAAATAGTACACACTATATGTGATGGTTCTATTAAAATGTCTTCTTCTTTGTAGTATCATAATTTACTTTTCCCAATGCTTCTTATTAATGTATATTCATTATACTGATAAATGGATTTCACTTTAGCTATTTGTTTGCATAAAAAATAATCATTTCTACCCAAACCCTTTCAGCCCACTCTGCCCCTAATTTCCCTTTTGGGAAGGATTTTAATGTGCGTAATGTATTTTGATCTGATTAATGCCCCCAGCGTCTTCCCTTAAGCCTTCCCTTTCTCTTTCTCCTGTCTAATGATAGTTTCCCTTCTACTTTCTTGTCATCATTTTCAGATTTCCAATATTAGGGAGGGCATGAGACATTTGGCTTATTACATTCAACATAATGACCTCCAAATCCATCCATGTTATGAAAAAATGCTCTTTTTGGGTGAATAATACCCCACTGTGTATATGTGACACATCTTCTTTATGCATTCACCCATTGACGATGACCAAGGCTTGTTCCATATCTTGGCTATAGTGTGTTATTCTTCAGTTAACATGAGCATGCAGGAGCTCACGGTGTGCTGTGTACTAACTTTAATCGCTTCTAGTGCATACTTGTGGCTGATGAGGCTGAAGCAATGGTAGTTCTACTGTTAATTCTTCTGAGGAGCTTCCCTTTTGGTTTCCGTAGTGGTTGTACTAATTCATATTCTACTGGCAACGCGAAAGCATTCTAGCACTCTTTAACCTGCATCCTTGCCAGCCTTTTCTTTTTCTTTTCTTCTCCTTTCTTTCTTTTTCTTTTCTTTTTTGTGTTTTTGCACTTTTTAAAATTTATATACTTTGGGCAGGGCCTCACTACACAGCCCAGGCCCATAGTGATCCTCCTGTCTTCAGCCTCCCCGCACTGAGATTACACGCATGCGCCGTGAAGCCCAGCCTCAATTGCAGGCTCAGTGCCTGGAGCTGGGACCAGTGTGGCATGTGGTACCAGGAGCAAACCCTAGTCCCTGGGCTTGCTTAAGCAGGTACTTGGTCTGCTGAGCTATCTTTATGGCCCTTTTTTATATTTTGATAATGTCCATTCTGATGGGGAAAGATGGAATCTCAGGTAGTTTTGATTTGCGTTTTTGTGCTAGTTAAAGATATTGAATGTTTTTTCATATACAGTACGGTTGGCCTCTTCTTTTGAGATATGTCTGTTCAGTTCTTTTGCCCATTTATTGAAGGGGCTAATAGATATTTTTTGGTGATAAACTTTAGGGTTATTTATATACCCTGAATATTTTCATTTGCCAGAATAGTAGCCACTGAAGACTTTCTCACATTTTATAACTTTTTTCTCTGTTGATTATGTTTTTATGTGCAGAAATTTTTTTAGTTTGTTATTGTTTCATTGTTCTTTCTATTATTTCCTGTGCTATTGGAATCCTAGGTAGGAAGTCTTTGCGTATGCCTATGACTTCAAGTGTTTGCTCTGTGTGTATGTGTGTGTGTGTGTGTGTGTGTGTGTGTGATTGATTGATTGAACCGTTTGAGAGCTTTAGGTTCTATATCTTGATCTTTGATACATTTTGAATTGATTTTTCTACAGCGAAAGAAGGACCTAGTTTCAGCTTTCTACATTAGGATATCTAATCTTTTCAGTATTATATAAGAAGCTGTCTTTTCTTTAACCTATATTTGAATCAGATAACTGTGGTTGCATAGGTTTCTTTCTGTGTCCTCCATTCTGTTCCAGAGAACCTCATGTGTATTTTTTGTACTAGTGTTATGCAGTTTGTGTTACTATGACTCTGTAGTAGGATTTGAAATCTAGTATTGTGAATGCCTCCAGCCTTCCTCTTAATTCTTAGTGTAGCTTTACCTATTCTGTGTCATTTCAATATGAATTATAGGGTTATTTTTTCATATTCTGTGAGAAATGTCATTGTCATTTTGGTGGATTTCCATTACACTTTTATTTTTATTTAATTATTTATTTTTGGTACTGTGGATTGAACTCAGGACCTTGAGCTTGCCAGGCAGGTGCTTAAGCTGCTGAGCTATCTCACTGGCCCTCCATTACATTTTTAGATTGCTTTTGGTAGTATGGTAATTTTAAAAACATTAGTTTTGCAAATCGATGAACATGGGAATTCTTTCTACCTGCTAGTGCTGTCATCTTCAACTTCTTCTTTCATTGTTTTTATTAAACTCTTTTTATTACATAAGCAACTGGATATTTTCAGAGGGGAAAGTGTATTTTTGAAAAGTAAACTATAAATATGCATAAGTACTTTAGTTGAAGTTAAAATTATAAAACTGAAATATATTTCTTCAAGAATATATTACTTCAATCTTACTGATTCTAGTGTTCTCCTGATCTTCCACATCTTACCATTTATTTTTCATTCATACTAGTGGCAAGTATGTTCCATGGATATGTTTCTACCTTCAGTTTTTCTCTGTTGATTTTGACTGATCTTGTTGCTTGGTATATCCAATATATTTTTTTTTAAATTACATAGTGGAAGGGGCTGGGGAGATGGCTCAGCAGAATAAGCACTTCCCTGGCAAGTGCAAGGACCTGAGTTCAACACCCAGTTCTGAAAAAAAAAAAAAAAAAAATTACATAGTGGAAAATGTCCATGGAAGTTTTACTGAAAATGTCAAGCTTGGAATGATTCCAGGTTCTCTAATATAGTAATTATTTCCGGCACTAAGAGCAAGGGCAGATTGTTAGTCTTTGAAGAAATGGACTTGATACTGTGTTGCAGTCTTCGTAAGAAATGCAGTAGTCAATTTCCACTTAAATTTAATCCCAGCCCACATCCTTCCAGGAGTTTAAATGGGGACCTGGGCCTTTCCAGGAACTCTTCCCTTCAGCAAACTCTTAAAAGCAAGTAAAAAAAAAAAAAAAACCAAATTATTCTTGCCTTAGTTCTGTGAAACTCTCCGTTTCTTCTCAGATTCAATTTTTCTCTTAATCTCTGCCACTGGCTTCCAATCTTTCAGATTTCTGTTGTAAATTTACGCACATTGTAAGGTGACACCAAGTCTTGGGTGTGTTCTGTTAAGACTCACCTCCTGAGAGCTTATCACATTTTCTTTACTCTTCCCTTTCGTCTTCATGCCTCCTCTACTGGCAGATGGTGTTCTACTTCTCTCCTCAACACAACTTTCTCCATTTCCTATCAGCTACTCACCAGTAGTTTTCCTGTGCCATGAAGTCTCTTCCTGTGAAATCCTAGAGTAATCTTCTCTTCAAATTATTTGAACATGCACCTATTCCTCCACTCTTTCTAAGTTTCCTCAATCATTTCCTTAAATTATAGCTCCTCCCAGTAAATGCTAAGAGGGTTCTTTAGTACCCATAATTCCAAACATCCTCTATGGCAGTCAGTATTTACAATCATGATAGTTCTATTGTTATGGTCAATTGGATAAGCTAATGAACAACAGATTGTATAGTATTCTAGACCTAATGATTTCTTTAATGTTACATCTCTCAAAAATGAGTAGAAATAAAGAAAATCTCATAGAGGCAATGGAGATGAAAGTTGTAAGCTTTCTGCCTTTATCGTTTCTTTAGTATTAGGCTCTTTGAACAATCTTACAAATATCCCTACTTCATTGAAACCTACAACATCCTATTAAAAGGATAAATGAGAAATCATGTTTGGATGCCTGCCTGTTTCTTGTGTCTTGATTAAACATTTGAAAATCTGTATAAATAAATAGGTAAGTCAGAGACTTAACTCCCTTTGCATAAATTTTCATTTCCTTACTGATCATGTCTGCAGGTGTTCTGTGTCCTACATAAATATATCACATAATCTAAGGAAATTAGATTTGCATAACTGAAATTCATGCTTTCAGCAGAATCCTAACCAGAAAAATACTTGTAAAACAAGTAAAATATGACTGAAGGCTCTTTTTCTTTTTTGGCTAAAGATTTTAAGGCCCTCTCATTTGTACAGTTTAGTCTTACAACTGTTACTATGTTTTCAGAGCTTTTATTAAAACCATTTAAAGGCATGCACCCAAAGGAATAGCAAAGGCAGATTCCACATCTGTAGTGAATATCAAACGAATGAAGAAATAGCATTTCCCATGCTTATACATATTAATCCTATTTTTGAAGAGGATGGTGAATATCAGCTGGGAAATTGCTAATGTGATCATTCCTTGGGCTGCACCCAGGAATGTTCTTTCCTAGTCTTCTAGAAGATTTTTAATTCAATGAAGCTTAGTTATTATACATGGCCCTTGGGCTGCTTTTCTCTAGTGCTGTTTTCTTGCACGGTTTCCTGATTGTCGTGAACTAAAAGGCTGTGCTCTACCAAGTCATTTCAATGTAATGTTTGAGTCTTAGAGCTAGTACACCATGAACTGAATCCCCGAGACGATGAACCAAGTTAGCCCTCTCCTTTTTGTGGATGCCAGGCCTTGTATCCTAGCAACTGAAAAGCTAACTAAAACAGAAAGTTAACCTTAAATAAGTAGGGTCTTTGTCACTGTACATGATCGTGTGGTTTAAAGTCCTTTGGAAATAGTTTGCTGAAGGAAAGTTTTAGAAATGCAAAACTGAGGGATGATTCAGGTCAGAATTCTAAACTGAGAAGAACAGAATATTCATAGAAACATGTAAAAATCAAATTTAGAAAGTTTCAGTTGGAGACTAAGGCTCCATTGACAGTTGAATTAGAGGTCCTGTGTGTTAATCTGATAGATAACTTCTCTGTATTTTGTCCACTTCTTGAGACAGACTGAGGTTAAGGGAAGTAGACTAATTACGATAGTGGAGGAAATATCAAGATATCTTAGCATTAAAGCTATGACTTATGTACTTATGGTTGCTTTTAGCCAAACTTATAGCAAAAATTAAGGGTGAAGTTTAGAATATAAACTTTTGAAATAATTTCATTTGGGGACAGAAAAAAACATTTGTAAAGTGAGTCAATGCAGATGTGGCTGTTAAGAAGAGTAGTACCATTAAAAAGAAACCTAATACTTTGCACTGTGACAAGAAGAAAGACACCTTGAAGGCGTCTCAACAATCTTAAGACACTATCCATGCAGGCTCCAGGGTGCCAGAGTGTTAGCCTTTTGTTTGAGAGGAGGGTTTTAAGGGGTGCTTACTGAAGAAGGGCCTCCTAGGGAATTAGTTACATAGGATTCTTTTCACTCTGCTTATCCATCCAAACACTGAGAGTTACTACAGCCATGACTTAAGGGGATCTGGCTACTGATTCTGTGGACCACAGACCTCAGCATCATCCACATGGTGCTGGTTTTATGACCTACAGAATGCAGGAGTTGTGATATCAGAGAAGCTGTCAGCCATATTTCAGAGAAGGCATGGAAGGCCAAGCAAAGAATCCATGAAAGGATAATTCAGGCCTCATGGGAATGAGGCCGAAGGTGTGGTGAAGATTCCTGGAAGTTGTAGATACCAAGAGTGACTGCCAAAGAAAGCTGTAGACTGTTGAGAGAAGCCAGCCTGAGAGAAAGCATGACTTGAACTTTTAAATTCCTGCAACTGTTGAGACTTTAGGGAAGTGATTATTGACTTTCTGGTTGTCAACAGGAGAGTTGTATTATGTTATTCAGGATATTAGTGTTGCTATTGTTTTTTTTGGAGATTAGTAGGTGATGCATATAGCATAATAATCAGAAGGTATCATTTGGGGTTAGGCTGGCCTTTGCTAAAATCTGACTCAGCAGCATACTAGTAGAACTGCCAAGCTTCTAAATTGTTAAACTTTTTTTCCCTTATAAAATGAGAATAAATTATATTGAGCTCTTAGGATATTGTAACATATATGAAATTTTAGGAAGGATATAGGTATTATTCACATGCATTTTGTTTTTTTTGCAACACATAGTAACTAATAAGAACAACGCAATGACCATTATTGCCCTCTTCAAACTGTTATTAAACTATATAGCAGTTATAGTTATACAATCTGGAAATGGAGCCCTGGAGAATATGAAGGATCCCAACTGTTTGGCATGCATATGTCTCTTTTTAAAGGACAGAGATAAAGGTATAATATATTTTTCATAAAATTCAGAAATCTCTTTTTAAGTCATCAGCTTAAATTGCTCAGCAGTATGTTGAATATAATATACAAATGGACCTTATTCGTGTTAACAATAATTCTAATATTATTTTTCTTCATTCTCCATTTTTTTCTATATTAAAGGAAGA
The DNA here is from genome assembly GCA_004027165.1 of Ctenomys sociabilis. Classification (NCBI taxonomy): domain Eukaryota; kingdom Metazoa; phylum Chordata; class Mammalia; order Rodentia; family Ctenomyidae; genus Ctenomys; species Ctenomys sociabilis. The sequence continues at coordinate 16,484 of PVKA01029855.1, forward strand.
AATCACTCCATACTTGCAATTTAGACAATTTTTTCAAAGATAATTTTCTATACACTTTGATTATATCTAAGTAAATATTAAAATAGCTGGGCCATAGGTATCTTACTACTTTCTTAAGTATCAGAGTAGAATATTTCTTTCAGAAAATGTTAAGGCCCAAACTTAGATGAAAAAGATTGAGCCCAATTTCATCTAATTGAGATATACTGATCTCTAAATTTTAAAGATTACATTTTCCTTTTGTGTGCTGATTATTGCTTTTCTGGCACCAGCATCCATGTGGTTAGGCTTAGAAAAGACTAAATTATTGACTCCTATTCCACTATTTGTCACTGCATAGATAAAAGAAATCTTCAAGATAATCCTAATAATTTAGGACCAATAAAAATTTAAAGTAGGTCTGACCTTCAATTTACCAATGATATATCTGAACAAGGGCTTTCTAATGTCAATAGAAGAATAAATAACCCAGGAGTGTATTTGTCCTGATTCAGAAAACTTCCACAAGTCTTTAACACACCCTGCTCTCTTGTGGAGTGATGTGTCAGCACCAGAAACAGTCTATCTGCTGAGACTGGACAGCAGGCCAAAGACAGAATCATATATAGGTGCCTAACAGGAAGTTTGTTGCATAGTGAATGTTGAAGGAAGTGGGAGGGTAAGTTAGGAGTTAAGTTGTTCTTCAAAAGAACAGCCAAATCTTGATTTCTCGCTGTGGTAGAAGGAATAACACCTGAGCAAGCATATAAAAGGGTTTACCAAGCCAAGTTCATTAAAGACAATGTATGTTTAGTGGAATGTATTTTAATACTTTTTCTCACTGGTTCAATATTCCAGTAATAAAAGAAAATAAATTTGTGGAGTACCACCAGGCAACTCTCCTAGAAAGAGGAACAATTGTCTCCATTTTGGCTGAGCCTGACTCTATTTCCATGTATTGATACATACAGAGGTGGCTAGGACTTTTTCTTTGTATCTTCAGTTTGCTTTAAGCAATGTCCTGTTGAAATGCTGTTGGTAGTCTTAAGCATGTTTCCCCAGAACCTCCACTTGCTGCTCCCTTTTGTGAACCAGGTTGAAAGAAGATGAGAGCCAATGCTCCATGCTGTTAGCTGGGATAGGACCCTGAGACAGAGGTTATAACTTCCTGGGGCTTGCACGATTATAAGACAGAGCTAAAGCACTGACCCCGAAATATTAGGTACTATTTTAATTATGTTATGCAGATTATTCTTTCTGCATATCCTTCTCTGAATGTTGCAGGGGTGATTCAGGGCCTCTTGCCTAGCCCAGTTCACAGCACTCACCTACTTTCCAACATTTTCATGGTCACAGTCACTCATCCTCAAGCCACTCCTTTCTTTATGAATGAGTGAAACCAGGGCTTGGTCTTAGGTTGAGGCCTTTGTTCTGGATAACCACCATCATGGCTGGATTTAGAACCCCTGAGTTCCCCATAGCCACAAATATGCCTTAGTGTCCTTATTCTCACCATGGGTTGTACTGGGTGTGGTAGATTGGAATTAACTAGGTTGATGTCAAGAGAGAGACTGAACTGAAGCACTTTGAAATACAGATTGGAGACAGAAACAAATAATATTTAGTGGGAACTTAGTCACTCTTTACTCGTTGCTGGGACAAGTACCTGACATTCAAAATTAAGGAAGGAAAGCCTTATTTAGCTCACAGTTTGTGCAGCTTTCAGCTCATACTCTTCTCTCTCCAAGACATACAGCAGCAGTTTATGGTGCCAGAAAACAATGAAGAGCAGAGGAGGAGCCACTCTACACGGACCATGAAGACTGGTGCTCCACCGCACAGATCAAACTCTTCCAAAGTGGCAGGGCTGCGAAGATCAAGTGCCTCTGAAGTGGCACAGTTGTGAAGTGGCCCAATGCAGACCAGGACTTCTCCAAGGAAGCAGGGCTGGGGCAGGCAGCAGAGAAGCCTTCCTCAACTGCTATATATACACTTTGCACTGAGACACTCTGGGTGGGCCCATCGCGCTCCGGGGGGCGCTGCAGGGTGGGCCCTAGCAGCCCTTCCCACCCTGCCTCTGCCTGGAACCACTAGGAGCCCATCCAATAGTCAAGCTTCGGATATCAAGTTGACATAATGCATCAACTACCACAGAGGATCTTGAAGTTCAGAGGAAGAGGGAAAAAGGTACTTTTCTTTAAAAATGTATGGTTTTATGTTCACATAAGCCTTCTTGGTCTTTTTGACCTCAATGAGTACCAGAAATCAATTATCTCAGTTAAATATTGACCAGATAATCCAAGTAATTTTCAGTAAGTATGCAATGCTTATACACGCACTTGAAAGAATTACTTCATTCAACTTTCAGTCTTACCTGTCAGTGACGAAACATAATTGTGGAGCTCACACAATTCACTAACAATTTTGTACAGAAGTCCCTCAATATGTGCACACCTTAATAAAGGAAAAACCATTCTTAGAGAATCCGTAAGCTCCTGCATCCTCTGCAGTGATAGAGCAGCCTACAAAATTTGGGTTTCAGAAATGACACTGCACAGGAGGCTATGCTGTGGTCCTACATGCTGCGAGTTCTTTCTGATTTATGAGATTCTTCCCAAAGAATTGTATTTTACTATCTTCTAAAGGCAAAACAAATCTCTGCGAAGATGTTGAGGGTGAACATATAGTCACTTAGAATACCTCAAGTATATAATTACTATGATTCTGTGTGGGAAATAAGGAAGTGCCAGGTCCGACCCATCCATTTGACGCTGTAGAATCTGAATACTTTAGACTCAGTGCAGGCTCATGATTCAGGAACTGAAAGGTTATGGTCCAGAGGGAGCGGTGTAGTGATTATCTTGTTGCTTTACAGTTTCAGAGGGTCATTAATTTCTGATTTTTAAGCTGCTACCAGCCACAGCACATTCTATATTTTTTTCTCTCACAGATTTGCCTCATGGGCATTGTGCTCATGGCTAATTTTTTTTTTTTTTTCATTTGTTTGGTACATGGTCTCACTATGCAGATCAGACTCATGGGGATCTTCCTATTAGCCTCCCCAGCACACAGTGGGGTGGGGCTGGCATGGCCTGCGGGACTGGGAATCAAACCCTGAGGAAGCAGACATTTAGTCCGCTGAGTTATCTCACCAGCCCTAATTACCTTCTTTTCTCATACGTATCTGCTGCTTCCTCTCCACCACAGCTCATATTCTCCATTTTATGTCTCCCAATCTCCTCGCCCTTCTCTGGCTATGACACTCTTCAGATACTTATCTGGCTAGCTGATACCCCATTCATGTTTCCCTAAGAGATCATTCTTATAGGTTCACTACCATCCACATGAATCAGACCTTGTACCCCAAGCTGTTTCATTCATTCTAACTGCTTCGAGGTATGTTGTTATTGTATCAGTTTCTCTACTGTGAAAACACACACACACACACACACACACACACACACACACACACATACACACACCCTCTAAGCAAGGTAAAAATGAACATTACTTTTTTCAAATTTAATTTTATTGTATTTTGAATAGTAAAAACAAAAGCAAAAATAAATAGCCAAAACAAAGATAGAACCAGGATAACCTACAACAATACATATGTTACACATTTTGAAAACAAGAATAGCTAAGTAACAATGTCAATTCTTGTTTCATAGATACAAAACCCTTATCTGTGTGCATTAACTATTACCTCTCTTTCGTAATAGTTAATTTAAAAAAAAAAACTCATATTAATGAGAAAAAAGATAAAATAACAATGAAACAGTTTCAAAACAGGTTAGCAGGGCAGTTATAATAATTAATATATTGCATCTTGTTATCTTCCTAGTAGTTATTCAGAGGACAAGATACAGACATGATATTTTGTCTAAACAGTATTATACAAACTTTTCTTCTCAATAAACCAAGAGAAAGTAGCTGTGTATCTATCCTAACTATCTTTGTATACACTTATTTTTCTTTCTTTTTTAACAGCAAAACAGTCTTTATTTATACTTTTTAAATTATTTTTTATGTATTTAGTACAAGGTCTATAGGACCTCACTATGTAGATCAGACTCATAGTGATTCTCCTGCTTTCAGCCTCCCAAGTGCTGGGACTAGAGGCAAAAATGTACATATATTAATGTAGTAAATTTTATGGAAAACACTCCTTCAAAAGATGACTGTGTTAAAAAGTTCACACATGGGAACTGTGGCCATAATGAACTTTTTGGGGGTTCAGGTAGAGATAATAGAATAGAACCACAAATGAACAGTTTTGCATAGAGTCATGTAAATCTAGAATAAGGTATTGACCTACCTTGAGGGACCAAAGGTGAGAATAACAGCAAGGGGATATATATGTATATATATATGGGTTTGAGCAGAGAAATGATGAAGGTGGAATTTAAGAAAAGCCAGCAAATTGGTACTGCAGATGAAAAACCAAGGGCCTGAAGAATCATAAGCGATCATAATAATCTAGGATGAAGTACTATTCTCTTAACAACACCTCAAATACATTCTACATGCCAGCACGCGCCACATGTTGGAAATGCATGGCCCCTGCCATTGCAGGACTTATGTCCTGGGGAAGATAGAGAAAAAAAAAAACAGTGACAGAAATCTCTCAATAAAGCTACAAAGGAACAAATCAAAGTGCTAGAGCAGCACACAGAAGGGTTGTAAAACTCTGCCTATGAGTATAAGGAAGGCTTCCAAGGGGAAATATTTCTAAAATTGGGATCTGTTTGAGCAGAGTATGTAGTTGAGCAGGAAAATGATGGAGGGCTCAGTTCCAGGAAAAGAATAGTATACTAAAGTAAAACAAGAACAACAGGAAACAGGTGAATCAGCAAGCAGAGAAGAAAAAATTTCGGTTTTGTTTAAACATCAACTATTGAGCACATTGGCTGGAAGTTGGATGTAGAGTCCTGAATAAGAGGCATGTTTCTCCCCAGAAGAAACTTCCAATGCAGTAGGAAAGAAAGAGAAGCAATTACAGGATGTCTGGGGGAATTTCTGAATGGCAGAAGGCTCTGTGGTGCGCCCACTGAAGCAGTATACGGAGCATCGTAGAGGTAATTTTAGTGCAGTTTTTAGAGATCAATGTGTCAGCCAGGCAAAGAAATGACAGGGACGTTTTGCTCCAGGCAGAGGGAGATCTATGTGCTCAGAAGCCAAAGGGAATAAAAGATGACTGAAAGGTTGGAAAGTGAGGGGAAGAAAGTAAAAAATGTGCCCTCTCCAAAGGAAAAATCCCACTTATGCTTCTTTTAACAATTGAGATAAAGAGGGCTTTTGTTTTAAAGACTGCCCTTTTCCTCTTCTAGGTGCTGTTTTTTCTCCTCTAGCCAGTGTTCACAGGTGGTAAGTCAGCTTCACTCATACAGCTGCTTATTTTCTGAGGAAATTTTATAAATTTATAAAATGTATATTATAAAGCATGCTATAAATGTTTCCGAACTATGCCTTAAGTCTTAAGTTGGTTTAGTTCTTCTAAACAAGTAAGTAACGGTCACTCAGTTCTCTTACTCTTAATCAAATTAATTCTCAGGTTATTCTATTAATTTAAATTTGTCTTAAGACTTGGTATCTTAAAAGCAAAAAAAAAAAAAATCCATGTTAATAAATCAACTTGGGAGGCCGGGGGAGGTAACTCAGTAGAATAAGTGCTTGCCTGGTAAGCTCAAGGGCCTGAGTTCAATCTCTGGTTCTGCCAAAAAAAAAAAAAAAGAAAAAAGAAAAAAAAAGAAAAAAAAATCAACTTAGATATTTAAAAAATAGAATATATTTCTATAAAAATTAAACCCTTATAACATAAAATTGGTGACTGCTTTAGTCAATATCATTTACATAATATTTGGTAATTTCCAGACAGAATTCCTTCATGTCTGCTAGTTATGCTTAAGAACCATCTGAATGAAAAGTTAGAATTGTTATTTTGTAATGATTGAATAACCTGATGGGACATTAATAAAGTTAGTTATTTGTTCCACCTCATAAAAGAGTCTACACTAAAGTTGGTTTGAAACAAGGATTCTGGCTTTCCAATTGTTTAACCTTGAATCAACCACTAAATAGTGTATGGCTTTAGCTGGGGGTTATTTTAAAGCTGAAGTAATAGAAACATTTTTAAGTACGTTTAATTATCTTACATGCAGCCTTGTAAAGACATTAACATTTACCAGCCCACATTTTTTTTTAATATAGACTTTCCAAGTTGCAAATTCCTCAGCACAGTCTGTTCCCTCATCTGCAGCCAAAAGCCACATGGAGTCTGGCTCTCCCTGGAGGTCTGGGCAGGACCAAGATAGGACTTGAGGTTCTGCTTTCAGGATCTGCTCTCTGGAAGGCTCATTCCCACACTGGGGCCATTATTAATATCGCCCACCTATTCCACTCACATAGCCAGCTAGCTCAGGCTGTCATTAGATCCACAGTTTGGTTCATTTATAAAACAGAGTCACAGGGATCTACCGAAACTCGTAGCACAAAAGACTTTAATGTTGCCTTTTAAACAGAAAACAGAATTTTTTAGGTCAGTAGCAGAATCCAAACAGGGATAGAAGAACTGAATTAGATGCTCAATACGCTGCCCAAGTTGGATCAGGGACTCCAGCGCTGTTTACAGTCAGATTGATCTCCAAGGCTGATACCTGTAACAAAGTCAGTGAGTACTTCACCTCTCACCAAAAAAACAAAGCAAAGCGAAGTAGTGAGAAGTCATGGTTTTTCTCCCCTGTTCTTCAAACTCTTTCCAGGCTACTGGTTTACTATGACAGGATATGGACATGATTGTAAATCCATTATCTTTCAAAGAAGAGGGCAGAGGATGCCTGCTTTCTCTGCAGTCAGCAGAGAGGGACGAAGATCAGCATGCTTTTAACGCCATGTGACTCTCTGGCTATTGTGTGTGAGAGACATTCTAGGCCAGCACAGAATAGAGTTAAGGCATTGTGCAGACTGTGTTGTCAGAGGTATCAGAACCTCCCCAGAGGTTCATTATATTAGTGACTATAACCACCATCTTGTGCAATGCATCTCCCGAATTTCTTTATACTTTCTACATCGTTGATCCAATAATTATTCACAATTTTTTCTTATTGTGTAATATCTTCAATTCTCCATCATATATATGCATTTGTATTTGTCCACTCACCATTTCTTTGTAACTTTTGAGAGATACTGGTCAGTTTTGTAACATTCTAGCCTCAAATAGGTGAAGGAGCATCTTTTTTTTTTTTTTTTAAAGGACAGGTCTTATGTGAATACATTTTATGAGAATCACAAAACTTAATACTTATATGTTACAATTGTCTAAAAAACAAAAAATACAATTGTCTAATGTGTGATTGTACTCTAATTTCTTTCTTTCTTTCTTTCTTTCTTTTTTTTGGTACTGGGAATCAAACTTAGGACCTTGTGCTTGGCAGCCAGGTGCTTATGCCCCCAAGCTGTATCTCTGGCCCCTCTGCTATCGTCAGCTGTCCCACTAAGAGACAAGGCAGCTTCCTCTTTCCTGGATTCAATTAAGAACATGTACTGCATTTCACCATTACACCTGTTTAGTCTCCTTTTTATCTGCAGTGGCTCTCTGGCCTTTTACATGCTTTGTCTTTATGTGCAGTAACGCTTATTTTCTAAGAATGTAGACCAGGTGCTTTATAGGCTCTTCTCCAATCCTGGTTAGTCTGATTGCTTACACAAGGTTTATTATCATAGTGCAAGATTATTTTCTTTACAAGATTATTTTCTTGTCAAGTATGCAATGTAGGTGTCTTTATGCTCTTATGGGACCTCTTGATTCAAAACTTATTTCAGTTTTTAAGTAATTATTTTTCAACATCACTGTGTTATTTGATAAATGGATTTTGTATGTTTTTATTTATATTAAATTTGGAGTTGTCCTGCCCTTTCTTAAACTTTATTATTTAATATATAAATTACCAAACGTGATTTAAAAGCCAAAACTATAACATGACATAATCTGTGAAATCTTATTCCATTTTCTATATTCTTTCCTTAATCACATCACATCAGATTTTTTATATACAACATATTTATTCCTACATATAATGAATATTATAGTTTGATACTCTCTACATTACATATAAATACATCATGTATACTATCTTCCACATTTTATTCAGTTATTCTTTTTTTTTTTTGGCAGAACCAGGGATTGAACTCAGGCCCTTGCACTTGCCAGGAAAGAGCCTGTTCCACTGAACCATCTTCCGGGCCCCAGTTATTCTTATAATAAATTTATATAGTTCGTATGGGCCTTCCTCAATATTTTTAGCCACCACAAAATACTCATCTGGGCATTTCAGTTGTTTCCAATATATAACTACTAGAAATATGCAATGAATACCCTGGTGTATATATATATTTTCTCTACTGCTGCAGATTTACTTTAAAGCAAAATATTGCATGTAGGATTACTAATTTAATGAACAAATATCTTTGAAATATTTCACCCTGCACAGCAGGGGTACAATTTTGCTCTCCTATCAGTGGAACCACAGACTGTATTGTCAAGTTTCTGAACTGTTTCACCTTCGTAGGTTTAAAAAAAAAAAAGTGGTTTATTGATGTACATTATAATCACTTTGTCAAGAGTAAAACTGATCCATTATTTCTTTTAGAAAGACTTTTGCATATACTTTTTTATGTCTATTTACTTCTTGGGCCTATTTTTCTAATTATCTTTTGTTCTTATTTCCTTCCATTATCAAGAATTCTGTTACACATTATGGAAAGTAGCTTCTTGTCTACTCTATATATTGCAAATGTGTCTCTCAATTTGCATCTGACCTTGAATTTACTTTTGGTGTCAGTCTATCATGGAAATTTTCTCATTTAACATGGTCCAAATTATCAATTGTTTTTTATCGCATTTAGATTTTGAGTTATGGTTAGAAGAATTTCTCTATAGTCAAGTTACAGGGAATTTAAATCGTATTTATAATTATTATTATTATTATCATTATTTTGTCTCTTTAGTACAGGGTCTACAGGGTCTCACTACACAGATAGGACTCATAGTGATTCTCCTGTTTTCAGCCTCTTAAGTTCTGGGATTATAGGCATGCAGCACCACACCCAGTCTCATTCAGCATCTCAGTGTGCCTGGGGTGAGGGGGCAGCACAGCAGGCTGGGCATTGAGCCCCCGTTGCTGCTCCTACCTCAGCAGGTACTTTAGTCTGCTGAGCTATCTGGCCAGCTCAAGAATTTAAATGCTAGATCCTAGTTCTTCTATAGTTTTATTTAACATTCAGACCACCAAACATGTTGTATTTTATTCTTGTGTATCTTGTGAGGCATGGTTTTTCTTTTTTTATTGTATTCGGATATCAAGTTTTCCTAATTTTCCAGGTGTTGAGACATAACTTTCATATATACTGAATTTCTATCTATTCTCTTTCTAGATTTTCTGCTTTGTGGTTCTAATATTTGTGTACCAGCACTACATTGCTTTAATTCACTTTTGTTTACATTTCTAATGAGGCAAACCTGCCGTTATTTGTCCTTTTTATTTGGTATTTTATGGAAGGGTCTATAGGCTGTTCAGGATCTCACTACTAGATCAGACTTAGTGATCCTCCTGTTTACAGCCTCCCAAGAGCTATCGGGATTAAAGGTATGCTACACCCTGCCTCAATTGGCCCTGAGGTGGGGCTGGCACGGCAGGCCCAGGGACCGAACCTCTGGCCCCTGCGCCTGCCTGAATGTTCTTTAATCCACTGAGCTATTTGGCTGTCACTGTACTTTTCAGTTGATCTGAAATTAATCTTAAGTAAATATTTCCCTGACTACGTTATAAAGAGTCTCATAGGAAATTTAGAATCAATTTCTTAGTTCCCACAGGGAAAAAAAAATTACTAGTTTTACTGGGGTTGTCATTACATTTACAAATGGAAACGTAGTACCATTATCATTATTGATCTAATCGAAGTACAAGCAATATCTTTCTATTTGTTTGTGTTTACTTTTGTATCACTGAAGAGAAAGATATATTTAGCCATATTTTTCTAAATTTATTCCTGCCTTATTTCATCATTTGAATATCTGTATGGTTTTTAATTTCTTTTTTTCCAAATTTTACCTCTAGTGGGCCGGAGAGATGGCTCAGTGGAATAGGTGCTTCCCTGGCAAGTTCAAGGGCCTGAGCTCAATGCCCAGTTCTGCCAAAAAAACAAGCCTTTACAATCAAATTTTACCTCTAGTGTCTGTGAAGGATTTAGAGCATAATATGACATTGAACATTTTCTATCAGGAAATATAATGATACGATAATATGAAAATACAGAGGATTTTTACATGATAGGACTATAACTAATTATGCTAAATATTCTTGCTTTATGACATAATAAATTAACAGACATTTAAGTACAGCCTGTCTTTTCAACTTGCATCAATATAAATGCTCAGAGCATTTATAAACAGAACATCTGCTGCAAAGAGATACCACATGCTAAAATATCAAAATGAACATGTAATTAAAAGGAAATACATGAAAAGAGCAGTTTTAAAAAGTCATTGCAAAGATGTGTACAGAATTCAGACACAGAAGTTTCCTGCCTAGTGAATGTGCATTAGAGACAAAATGTGAAGTATACTCCTGTGATCGATATCAGACTAGGTCTATTGAAACCTTTAAGAATTAATCTTCTCTGCCCTTGATCATCACTTCCATCAGTTTTTGCCAGGATCTTCTCTATTTAAATCTTCTCCTTTAGAGGATTTATCAGTTCTCATGGCTTCAACTATCCCAGATAAAATAAAATCATGATTAGCAGACCTCACTCAAGTTATAAATCCTTCTTCTGGATCGCTATTAGTAGAACTCAGTGATTTCTATTGGTTTGCTCACTGGTATACTAAAATCACATGATCTAAACCCTAACTGAATTATCTTTTTCTGAAATCTCAATTTTGATTTTAGCAGCACCGATCTCCCGATTGTTTTATTTCACCATTCGCTAATACTTTATAGTTAATCAGTTAATAAATTCCCTTATTCCTTACTCATACTATTTCTTTTTTTCCCCTTTCCCCTTTATTCTCAGGGTCATTGCCATCATCTCGTCTAGTATTGCTCAGAGCCATCCTGAGCCCATAGCCCCTCGCGATCCACTAAACGTCATGCAGGCCATTTGCGTGACAAAATAACTTATAGCGCTTTTGCTCTTGAAAGAATCAACAAATGGGATCAACTTTTCTTAAAGAGCTTCTGCATGTCAAAAGAAATTGTCAACAGAGTGAAAAGACAACCCACAAACTTTGAAAAAATCCTAACTAATAAGCAATCAGACAGAGGTCTACTGTCTAGAATTTATAAAGAACTAAGATATAACAGGGCCCTCAAATTTAAAGACCAAATTCAGAAATGGGCATCTGAGATGAATACACACTTCT
>PVKA01029856.1:0-27884 GCA_004027165.1 Ctenomys sociabilis
GGCTGCAAATGGGTTGGTGCCCAAGGTCCCATCTCCGTGCAAAAGGCACCGGGCGGTACAATTGGGATTGTGAGGATCACTTGCAAGATTGTGAGGATCACTTGCAATTGCCTGACCTGCAAAGGCCCACATCAAGAAAACGGGGTCAAGCCTCTACTCTCACCTGCACAAAATAAAGAAAAAGGGGGAGATGTTGGGATCCGTGCAAGCAGCAGCTCGGGATCCCTGGGTAACAGTGTAACAGCTTGGCGCTCCTTGTGGATTCCGCCTTGGTATGTTCGGAATAACAGGAAGTAGAGTGTGGCCCTGCCCTGTCTGTCGATCCGGACAGAATGAGGGGGCTGCCTGGCAACAGAGCGGGATTGGCTGTATGCTAATATGTGACTGCTGATGATTGGCTTAGCTATACTATATAAGCTGCTGTGCTTCCTCAATAAAGCGAGATCTCCCCTACAACAAAGAAGGCAAGGTGTGTCTGAGTTTTCCTTTCTGCGCCCGACAATATTCTAACATGAATATATAATATATACACACATATGTATGTATATAATATACATATATATTCATATTAGAGTTAATAATAAAAATTAGTACCAGCTATCATTCTATTTAGTAAGGATGTCTACTTCTCTCACATAGCACAAGCCAAATTATCCTTCAATATCCTGAACAAATACTCCCTTTGCCATGAAAACTTCAATGTATCTAGCTCATAAGTTATTACTCACCCTGAATTCATTATCTATGCACATTATTATTTTTACTAACCAACTGCTATATGATCCTTCTTAAATTATTTCTTACATTTCAATTTTCCATGCTACACTGCATCTTATCTATCAGTAACAGTATAATGATATTTTAACATTGCTTTGTATGTTCTACAGCAACTAATACACTTTGACTACAAAACTGCTTTGAATAAAAATAAGAAATTATAGATTACTTCAAAAAGTGGAAAAGAACATTTTTGCAGAAGCAAGCACAGATAAAAAGAACATGTAAATAAAAACTATGTACAGATTAGTATCTAGTCAACCCTGCATTTAGAAGAGGAGGAGAAAGAAAGAAGGGAAAAAGGAGTGGCAAGAGGAAGAGAAAATATATATGAACATGAATGAGAATAAAACGTCTGCTAGTTATAGAAAGCAAGGGTTCTATTCTAAGCCAAGCTGCATGCAATCTTGTGACATCATTGACAAAGATGCATAACGAAGTGGAGAACCAACAATACAGGGGACAGTCAGGTGATAGTGCCAGATTCTGAGAAAAGAAATGCTATCAGTGAAGTGGAATGACATTTCAAGATTCCTTCCACATGTTTAATTCTATCTTTTGGCACTTGATAGGCGTCTTCAAATATCAACTCCCACTGACACCAGATGGTATCTGGTAGGGCCTAATGTTGGTACACGGCCAGCAAATGAAGTGAGTAGCATTACTCACAAGACCACAATCACTTTGGAAAGCATGTAGTTCTTTAACTCGCTTAAAAATAATTAGGGCTTGAGCAATTTTTCAACTCCTATGTATTAAAATGGTAACTTTGCAATTCAAGAATAATATATTAACAGCTTTATCTACTTAGAATATTAAGTCATATTTTATTTTATTTTTTAAAGTCTAATTTTAAAACATTATTTCCATCACATACAATATATATGAACCTAAAATTTACACTGTTTATATAAGTACTTCTTAACATGCAAAATAATAACAGTTGTTTCAAAAACTAAACATTAAAGAGTATGTAAAATAATTATAGGACAGACTAAACTAATAGAAAAGCTGGGTACAGAACCATTTTAGAGTTTACAAACTGATGGGGGGACCTGATCTTAGATTGCTAGTTAGCAAGAAGACAAGAAAAATTATGAAATATGTAATAAGGATGGTTTAAGCCTGGTAGACCAGTGCTTCTTTTAATTAATTTTATTGAGAAAGAAATAGCAATGAGACAGTTTCAAAACAGGTCAGTAGGACAGTTACAGTAATTAATGCAATGCATACTGTTGTCTTTGCAGTAGTTATTCATAGTACAAGATGCAGACATGATATCTTGTGTAAACACTATTAGTACAAATCTCATTGAATTAAGAGAAAGTAGCTGTATATCTATCTATCCTGTTTGAGATTATATATAGTCCATTTATATCCCCTTTTTGTTTAGTTTTGTCAGAGATGGGTATTCCATTGGCATTCAAATATTGTACGTACATCAATTCAGCAAAATAATCCAATACAATCCAGTAGTCCATAATAATAGTGGGTTATCCACAGAACTGGCAATGTTAGAAGTTGTTGACTTGAGCCTTTTACAGCTCAGCATATTAATATGGCTTTACTTTTTGTATCTCACTTTTATACTTTTCTGCTGGATGGTTAAGACCAAGATAAAGCAAGATCTGAATAACAAGAAATGTAACTTTTATATATGACAAGGTCAGTCAAATTCCCTCAGGGTTTAGCCTGAAACTCTTCAAACTCTTCAAAGAAATTGAAAAGGGAATAATCCTCCAAAAAATCATTCCTAGAGGCAAGTATTATACTGATACCAAAACCAGGGAAAGACACAACTAAAAAAAGAGAACTACAGGCCAATCTCCCTCATGAACATAGATGCAAAAATCCTCAACAAAATCCTAGCAAATAGAACATAGCAAATCATCAAGATTATACACCTTGACCAGGTAGGATTCATCCCAGGGATGCAAGAATGGATCAATATGCACAAATCTGTAAATGCAATACACTATATCAATAGATCCAAATCTAAAAACCACATGATCATCTCAATTGATGCAGAAAAGGCTTTTGATAAAGTCCAACACTCATTCATGTTCAAATTCCTATAGAAAATTGAAACAGATGGCCTCTACCTCAATCTGATACTATGGCAAGCCAATGGCTAACATAATTTTAAGTCGGGGAAAACTGAAATCTTTTACTCTCATATCTGGTATAAGACAAGGATGTCCTCTGTCACCTCTCCTACTCAATGTAGTTCTGGAATCATTAGCTAGAGCCATCAGACAAGAGAGAGAAATAAAAGAAGTAAGAATAGATAATTATTTGCAGATGACATGATACTCTACCTGGAAGACCCAAAAAGCTCCACCAAGAGCTACTAGAATTGATATACAAATTCAGTAGCATAGCAGGATACGAAGTCAATATCCAAAAGTCAATAGTATTCCTCTGCACAGATAACAAACACACTGAGATGGAAATTGGAGAAACAATACCTTTTATAATAGCACAGTGGAAAATGAAATACTTAGGAATTAATCTAACCAAAGAAGTCAAGGATCTATTCAATAAAAATTACAGTACTTTGGAAAAAGAGATTGTAGAGGAATTCAGAAAATGGAAAGATATTCCCTAATCCTGGACAGGAAGAATCAACATCGTGAAGATGGCCATACTCCCAAAATTGTTATACAGATTTAATGTAATCCCTATCAAACTACCACCAACATTCCTCACAGACCTAGAGAAATCATTACTAAAATTTATTTGGAGCCAGAAAAGACCTAGAATAACAAAGGCAATCCTGGGCAACAAAGACAGGGCAGGAGGCATTATAATTCCTGACTTGAAATTATACTAACAAAGCTATTCTGAAAAAAATTAGCATGGTCTCTAAAAAATTAGCAAAAAAAAGAGACCTGAAGATCAGTGGAATAGGTCAGAAGATGCAGAAGCAACTACAAACACATTCAGCCACCTTATCTTTGACAAAGAAGCCAAACGTGCTTACTGGAAGAAAGATAGCCTCTTTAATAAATGGTACTGGAAAAACTGGTAGACCAGTGTTACTTTTCACAGAAACAGAGATTTGAGAAATTGTATTCAAATGTATTGTAAAACCAAACCTCCACTCATTGGGAGAAAATATTTTCAAAACTCTTAACCTTTATTAATATATACCTTATAAAATAGAAATTGGAAGTGGTTTTAAATTAACACCTACAATCCAAGTTGCTACTGAGATAGAGTACTTTAGTTTTTAACTTTAATTTTGAAGATTTTAAAGAGCTTTTATGATAAGGTATGTTTTTTAACATGCCTGCTCTAATACTAATTAAAAATGAGAACAAAAATAACATCTAACATTTAGTATTCTCTTTTCTCATATACAAAGAAGCTGGTTCCTATTTTAATATTAGAACAATGAAAAATGAGTCTTAAAAGTAATTATTTGTTGTAATACAAATGAAAGATCAACACTAAAAAATTTAATCATATTCTACCAATAATGAATCTGAAATCACGTATATGCAATAAATATAATTACAGCTTAACCAGAAGTTTGAAATAGATTTTGCTTTAGAAAATCTTAGTTATCACTAAGGAAATATCTGACCATTAGCTTTAATTATCAAGGCTCAAGAAATTAGAGTCCTTTCATTGATTTTTTTTTTTTTTTTTTTTTTTGAGAGGGGGTCTTGCTATGCAGTTCAGGCTGGCCTTAAACTTAACTTTGTAGCACAGGCTGGTCTCAAACTCCCAACAATATTCCTGCCTCAGCCTCCCAAGTGCTGGGATCACAAGGCATGTGCTACCACATCTAGCCTTTAACTGATTTTTTTTTCTTTTTTGGCCAAGTTTTAAGTGGAAAAAAGAAATAACTACTCTAAATGCATTCCTTTAACCAATATTTATTTATAGCGTTTTATTCACAAATTATTGTTGAAACAGTTTATTTTTTATCCATTAACCTTATTTTACTTGTTAACATCATCTTATTTAGGAAAAAATAATGTCCCTAAGAAATATTAGTTCAGGACTGGGGCCTTTCCCAGTGGTCTGAGCACCTGCCTGGCAAGTGCAAAGACCAGGGTTCGATCCTGGATATCACATGCCATACTGGCTCCACAGAGCCAGCCACCAAAACCAGGTGTGCTGGTACATACCTAGAATCCCAGCACTGGGCTGCATAGCAAGACCCTGACCAAATAAGGATTTTTTTTAATTAAAAAAAAGATCATTAGCTTAATGCCTCAGTGAAGTAGCAATCAAACCAACCCAAAAATCATGCCAAGACTGAATGAATCCAGTTATCTTCCTTTCCTTGTGTTAGTCAAGTATGCTTATTATGCTCATGTAAGCACATTGCATTCCTTAGCCAACGGCATCTTAGCTTATTAAATTAAGCTTCACTTGTCCAGCTATTTTAAGATTCTCAAAATATGTGAGACCTTACTTATCTACAGTATTATGCTTTCCTGGAAGAAAAGAGCATGTCATACTTTCATTCATTTCATGCTTTGCCCGACCCCCAAAAAATTAAAAAATAAAAAATGTATCCCTTTGCCATTCAATAAAAAATTATGAAGAAATTCTACGTTTTCAACATTATTATAATGATCTCTGCATTTCAGATTTCTTACTTCCTCACTCTTCAGTATAAGGCATAAACTAAGATTTGACATGCAAATAGCACATTCCTTACTTCAAAAATCAAGAACCAAAATAAAAGCAGAGGGAATGCTTTGGAATCCATTCTGTAAAATTAGCATTACCCCACTATTAAGACCAGACGAAGATATGACAAGAAAACTAATGATGAATATCTCATGAAAACATATGCTAAAATCCTCAATGAAATATTAGCAAACCGTTTCTAACAACAAATTAAAAAGAATTATAAACCAGGACCAAGTAGGATTCATTTCAGATATTCATGATTGGTTATACATTTGAAAATCAGTAAAAAAAAAAAAAAGAAAGAAAGAAAGAAAGAAAATCAGTTAAGTGTAATTCATCATATCAATAAGCTAAAGAAAAATCACATGATAATTTCAAGAGATCCAGAAAAAAAATATCTGAAAAAAGCCAATGCCCATTCATGACAAAAACTCTTAGCAAACTAGAGGAAAGAGAGATTTCCTCAACTTGATAAAAAATATCTACCAAATACGTACAGCTAACATACCATTTAATGGTGAAAAACTAAAATCTTTCACACTAAGATTAGGAACAAATCAACGATATCCCTTCCACTGTATCATTCTGAAAGTTCTAATTAATATAACAGAACATAAGAACTAAAAAGGTACACAGGTTGAAAATCAAAAATGAGCCATTTTTGCTGTCAGGTAACAGATTGCCTAAGTAGAAAATATGAAAGAAACAGTAAAATAAACTGAAACTAATAAATAATTATTGCAAGGTTGTAAGATACAAACCTAATGTGTACAAAAGTCAAGTGCTTCCTACATACCAATAGTGAACAAGTGAAATCTGACATTAAGAACAGTACTATTATACATTGCAACCCAAAAAATGAAATACAAGATTTGTATAAGATTTATACAAAGAAATGCAACAACTTGGTAAAAGTAATAAAAAAAAAACCCTAAATAAACGAAAATACATTGCATGTTCATGGGTAACACCTTTTTAAGCTGCTTATTTCAAATTATCACAGATGAGATATAACAACAACAATTTAATTCTGATAGTTGTGAAAGCTGGAAGCTATGTTCAGTTTCTAGGCAGTACCATGTTTCATGCTATAGCCTGCTGAATTCTTGCCTTCAAATGGCAGAAAGCTGGGAAGATTTTTCTTGGGCACCTTTTATAAAGGCACTAATCTCATTGATGTGGGCGCTCTATTCTCAGGATCTATCTGCCTCCAGAAGGCCCTATACTAATATATCACTGGTTAGGATGTCAACATAGCAATTGAATGGGAGCAAGGCATATTCAATCTGTAACAAATAGAAAACCTCAATTCTGTCAAGTTCTAAATTATTTCCCAATCTGACTTACACACTTAACACAATCCCAGTTAACCAGAAGACTATTTTGTAAATACCAACAAACTAGCTGGGTGTGGTGGCACAAGCCTGCAATTCCAGCACTTGGGAGGCTGAGGCAGGAGGATCATTGTGAGTTTAAGACCAGACTGGGCTCCAAAGTGAGTACAAGGGCCAGCCTGAACTGCACAGTGAGACTGTCTCAAAAACAAAACCAATCAAACAAACAAAAAACTGATTGCAAAGCTTACATAGATAGGAAAACGTCCACAACGATCAACAAAATACTGAAGAATGAAGTTGGGTGTACTGACATAATCTAACTTTAAGATTTAATATACAGCAACAGTAATCAAGACAATGAAAAGTCATTTCAACACACAATAGTGGATTGGACATTCACATCAAAAAATGAGAATTCAGACACAGACCATAAAGACCGACTCAAAATTGATTATAAATCTAAATGTAAAATGCAAAACTATAAAACTCCTAGAAGGTTAAGAAGAAAATATAAATGATCTTGGATTTTGCAAGGACTTTTTAGATCAAAGATATAACCCTATGAAAAACTAACTGATAAGTGGAATTTCATTACAGTTTAAGAATCTTAAGCTTTGTGTAGACACAGAAATGAGAATATAGCTGCAGACTGGGAGAACTATTTGCAAGACTATTAGCATAAAAGCGTAAAATACGGAGAAATTACTCAAAAGAACAGGGATCTAGAAAGGGGTGAGGGAGAAAGGGAAAGAAAAATGATAAAAGGACAAAATAGAAACAAAGCTTTGTAAATGAGAAGGGGAGGGGCTGAAGGGAGGCGAGAGGTTGGGGAAAAAAGAGGAACACAGACACAGCATGTGTAGGTACCAATTTCCTATGATGAATGTGATCATTATGTAAATCTAAACCGTACCAATAAACAATAAAAAGAAGTGTGACCCATATCATAGCATCAGCTTTTACCTGTAACTTATAAGCAACGCAGACTTTTGGTCCCATCTTTGATCTGCCTAATCAGAATCTGATTTTTAACAAAGTACTCAGGTAATTAGAATATTTGGAAAAGGCTGAGGGCTGTTTTAGGTTTAGTTTTATAAATAAAGAAAGCAAGATCTAACAAAAGCCAAACAGGCCAAGCTTTTTACTAATGGAAAAGTTAGGGATGCAAAAATAAATTTGAAAAGTTTGAGGCTGAGGAAAAGGAGGGAGGTAGGGAGGTGGGAAGGGGAAGACAAGACAGGTGGGGAGGAAGGGAGGCAAGAGAGAGGTTGCCATGGGTATAATTGGGAAAAGTGAAATATCAATGAGAAAAATCAATGATGACCCATATCTAGGAAAAGTTTTCAGTTAGCAATAACACACCTCAGATAAACCTTATTGGCTACGATGCTGTCAATGCGCAAAGAGATAAAGTACATGAAATTTGATGAAAAAATAGATCAAGAAAGGAGGAAAAATGAGGACTACATAGAGGACTTATTAATGAGACAAATGTCCTACAATTATTCTCTTAATCTGAATTCTTATTTTGACCAAAATATTTCATATATATGTGTGCATATATGTGTGTGTGTGCATTCTTTAAGTTTTGGTGTCACATGTACTACCAAAGTAATAAACTAGTATACACACACACACACACACACACACACATATTTTAATGTATGTAGTACAGGGTCTCACTACAGACCGGGCTTGAAGTGATCCTCCTGTTTTCCAGCCTCCACAAAGTGCTGGAATTACAAGCATGTGCCACCACACCCAGTCTCAATCACTGTCTCAGTGCATCCCAGGGGCTGGGTCAACCTGGCACACAGGGGATAGAACCCCAGTTCCTGCGTCTGCCTAAGCAGGTGCTTTAATCCATTGAGCTATCTGGCTGGCCCTTGACCAAAATATTTCTAAACTTGTTTTACCTGACACAAATTTAAGACTACAATGATTTTAAAACATTGAGGGTATTCCAATTTAACACCAAAAATGTATAGCCTTTGTAGCGAATACCCAGCTTAGAATTAAAACAGCTAATGTTCTCATTTTATGGAAAGCAAGCTTCAAAAACTAACTGGAAACATTAGAAAGACAAAATGAAATGAAAATTCTGGGGCCAGGGAGATAGCTCAGCAGCATAAGCACCTATACTTACTAGAAGAATGTGACACATACGTTGTCTCTTGCCACATAATACTGTGCTTTCTTGAAACTTTGCCAAGAATAAGTCTGTTACCATATTAAAGCTCTTGATATTGGGCCAGAACCATGAGCCAAAATAATCCTTTTTTCTTGATAAGCTATCCAGCCTCAGGGATGTTGTTACAGTAATCAAAAAATGGACAAATGCAATTATCCATACAAATCGTCCAATTTATGAATCTCCAAGTTCCCTAGGATCTGCCACAAATCTTAAATGATCACAAATTCTTTGCAACTCTTTTAATACATTACATTATTTCTCAAGTCCTGGATATGAACTGATCTTATGAACTGCTTTGACCATAACATGTGGTAGAAGTAGGTTCAACTAAGCAGCTCAGGCCTAAAAGGACCTTGAAACTCCTCCAACTGCCTCCTCAGACTCTTCTACACAACCTACTCTGCAAGAGATACATGGTCTACCTAACTGCCAAAACTAGCCATCAGATATGAACAAGATCCTCATACACAGACTCAAGCTAAGTCAACAAGAAAAAGTGGCTTTGTGAATGACCTTAATGAGATTACAGATGAACAGCCCAAAATGCCAACCAAAGAATCATAAACAAAATGGTTTTTAATCTACTAAGGTTTGGAGTGTTTTTATCCTATGTGAGATAACGTATCTAAGTCTTCAATCTTCATTTAAAGAAATGAAATTATTTGTACATAGGATAAAACTGAGTTATACTTCAATCAAATTGACTAGTGTGATCACAACCAGATAACTGGTGCTTGACCTAAAATAAATCATGTATGACAATACAGGAAAAGACAATAACTCACAAGGTGGCGCAGTAAAAAATTCTGCTCCAATAGATAACTCCATGGCAGACTCATATTCTACTAAAAAAATTTTACGAGGATCAGACGCAGTATGCAAAGTGATAATCTGTGTTACTAGGAAGACTGGCAGAATTCCAGGGCTGGGCCATCTAGTGAGATCTTAGCTCAAAATTATAAAACATAATAATACAGGGGCTGGGGTATAGCTCAGTGGTAGAGCACTCACCTATCATATGTCAGGACCTGAATTTAATCCCCAATAATGCAAAAAAAAAAAAATTATTAGGGAAAAAATGCAAATAAAAACAATTTTTAAAATGGGTCACCAAAGCTGCTAGTGCTTCATGAACAACCTGATATACATCTTACACCTATAAACACAAGGAAATCAGGGGCTCTATGTCTGCTTAGCCCCATTACTTCCCTGTGTGTACTTTAAAGTAAACTTGCATTGCCTAAGGAAACTTGAGCATTTCTTTCTTTACAACATGAAAAGATTTAATACTGCTGTACTTATTTCATCTGTAGTGACATGTCATAGCAGCAAAGTGTCTAAGAACATTTCTAGAAAGTCTGAGAGACAACATAACATTCTTGCCTTCTGACAGGAGCTAGCAATGTTCTTAAACTTATAAATGAACATGTGTTTATTGTATCTTTACCATTTAGTTTTATGAGAGTAAAACCTTCCATTTGCTACTGTTCCAACATTTAGTTATGTAGCAAGTGTTCAATAAATAACTGTTAAAACAACTAATGACACTATACTGGGTACATTCTCCAAGCAAAAATAGTGAGAAAAAAAAAAAAAATTAATCACACAGAATAAAAAGAAAAATATCTCCAGGGTCAAACTCAAACCATGACAATAAAAGTTACTGCCTAAAAATAAGTATCTGGTACCATCACTTTTCATAAATAATTACCCAACAAATAAAACCTAGTGTCTACTGTCCAACAGTTTACTCCTTGGAAATAGGAATATCATTAAATCACCATCACTGTGACTTTTTACAGTAGGCTTTCTCACCTCTAGTATTTCTCCATATGAATATTACTCAGACTGCTGAAACTCACAGAAATGGAATTTATAAATTAACTTTAAAGGACAGAATTATATTGTCTCTAGCACAAGAAGGATAACTATAAAAGAGAATTTTTAATAACAGTTGTAACAAGGCAGTGAAAAGTGGTAATAAGGACATTTATGGCAATATCATGAATGGAAGGAAAGACTACAACCAGCTAGAGATCAGGAAAAACCGTATCCTATCCTTCTTTCATTTTTAAATGAAAGCATTATACATGATGAAAGTTTTTCTGGCACAGAATGTTATTATAGATCAGGCTATTCAAAACCACCACAAATAAGACTACCAAAACAAAAGAAACTAGGAATAGTGAACAGGTGCTCAAAATACTTTTGTCATTCTGCTTCTGAATGTTTGCAGCCAATAAATAGCAAATGCCACAAATTTAAGGTATTATGTAGTTAAAGCAAAGAAATACATATCCACTGAAATTAAAAAAAAATTTTGTATTTGATGGAAGCACTTAAAGATGCAAAGGATTATGACAAGTGAACACAGGTACAAATGTAGCTTTTAGACATCCTCTTTCGAGAAGACGAACAAACCCACAGATAGGAAACTAGCATTTATTCAGGGAAGACAAATATAGTTTGACTGAGCTACATAAAGTAGAATGTGAAAGGAAATGATGCAAAGACAAATTGCAAACATATACAACTGGCTGAGTTATTTTTTGGGAAGAAAACTTAACTCTGGAAAAAAAGAGACAGTCAAATAACAGCCATTAAAGAAACTTAACATTAAAAAAGTCTACTCATACAGAAAAAAAATTTTAAAAACAGTATTTATTTTTGAACAGGTAAGACCCATCTACAGGGCCTGGAAGATAGCTCAAGGTATAAGCGCCTGCCTGGCAAGCTCAAGGTCCTGAGTTTGAGTCCCCAAAACTGGAAAGAAAAAAAAAAAAAAAAGCCACACACACAAAACGATCTACATACTGCCTGTAATACACTTATTTCAAAAGCAGAAACAAAGAGGTTAAAAGTTAAAAGACAGAAAAAAAATATTAATGCTCATGAAAAAGACTGCCACATTATCAAAATTACTTTTAAAGAATAGACTACCGGAGTAAAGACCATTCATATCACAAAGGGGTCAATTCATCAAGAGGACATAATAAGTCAAATTTAAAGCATTCAATTCCTATAAACTATGTTTTCTAACCACAATTGAATTAAATTACAAATCAGTAACAGAAAGATATTTGGGAAAGTATTAAATATTTAGAAATTATGTAACATATTTCTAAATATCACTAAAGGAAGATGAACATATTTCAAAGTAACCACTCAAAGCACAAAAGGAAAAATCAGAAAGTAACAATTCAGTGTAAATGAAAAATAATGAAAGATTAACAGATGTAGTACTTAGAAATTTATAGCAGCAAAATTCCTACAATTAAAAAGATCTCAAATACTCGGCTGTGCCCCAAATTTTCTGATCAAGGAGATTATGGAGCCACAGAGGAAGGCGATCGATGATCTACAGTGTGCCTGGGGAGAATAACATGGAGAGAATACTTTCTCCCAGGCTCTCAGAGAGAAAACTGGTCAAGCAATGGCCGTGACTCATCCACATGGCTGACACAGACAAAGGATCTACAGAGTGAGGTACAGGATTACAAGATAAACCCTGAGGGGACTTCACTGACCTCATCAGATACGAAAGCTACATTTTTTGGTATACAGATCTTGCTCTATCTCGGTCTTAACCATCCAGCAGAAAAGTACAAAAATGAGGTATATAACATGGAGCCATAATAATAAGTTGAGCTGTAAATGGCTATAGTAAACAACTTCTTCAGATAACTCACTATTATTGTGGACTGCTGGACTGTGTTTGACTGTCTCACCAAGTTCAGGCACCTATAATGGTTTAATGACAATATAGTGCCCATCTTTGACAGGTCTAGACAAAAAAAGGGGGATACAAAGGAAGATATGTTTGTATAAACAGTACAGTTAGGATAAATATGTAGTGCTTCTACATAATTCTGTGAGACAAGATTTGCACTGATAGTGGTTGAAGAGGATATTATGTCAGCTTCTAGCACTATGGACAACCATTAGGAAGATAACAAGGTAGAAAGTATTAATTATTGAATCTGTGATATAATTCAGCTATAAAAAATAAGACAAGTATACAGCTACATTCTCTTAATTTATTGATTAGAGACATCTGCTATAATAGTGTCTGTAAGTAGAATATCATGTATGCACCTTGTATGATAACAAACCATTATGAAAACAATATGCAATGTATTAATTATTGAATCTGTCCTGTTAATTTGATTTGAAACTGTCTCATTGCTATTTGTTCTTCAATAAAAAAATTTTAAAAAATAAAAAATAAATAAAAAGATCTCAAATAAATGATTTAAACTGGCACTGGAGGTTATACATGGGGTCAGCAACACTGACTCCACTGGCTCCAGCCACTGCTGAATGAATACCTAATATGCCAGCAGTGAAGTTAAAACTATGAGCTCCCAGTATGGCTCCATTCCCCAGGGTGGTTAACCCGCAACCTGGTGGCAGGTCGATTTTATTGGATCACTTCTATCATGGAAGGGACTGTAATGACTTTCACCCCAAGAAACCAGAAAAAAGAAAACTATATGAAATTCAAAATAAGCAACCAGGAGAAAATGAGACTAAAATCCAACGATATAGGAAAAAAAAAAAAAGGAGAAAAAAATGCAAATGAGTTTTTTTGAGATCATCAAAACTGATAAAACCACTAGGTATATTTATCAGGAAAAAGCTGCAATTGTCTGATTTTACTATAGATTTAAACATTCAAAAAAGAGGTAGGAGCCGGGCATGGTGGCGCATGCCTGTAATCCCAGCACTCGGGAGGCTGAGGCAGGAGGATTGTTGTGAGTTCAAGACCAGCCTGAGCTACAAAGTGAGCTTAAGGCCAGCCTGAACTGCATAGTGAGACCTTGTCTCAAAAAGACAAAAAACAAAAAAGAGGTAGGAAGCCAGACATGGTCCTCACTTAGGTGTCTTATTCCAGTGACTCAGAAAGCTGCTAGATTTGAGGGAGGTCTAGAACCAGGAAAGGCTCTGCAACAGATCCAGGCTGCTGTGCAGGCTGCTCTGCCACCTGATCACACGCTCCAGCAGATCCAATGGTACTTGAAGTGTCAGTGGTAAGTAGAGATGCTCTCTGAAATCCCTGGCAGACCCCCATAGGTTGCACTGAAGCAGAGGCATTGAGGATTTGAAGCAAGGCTCTGCATTCATCGACAGATAGCTCCCTCTTTTTGAAAAATAGTTCTTGGCCAGAATAAGGGTCTATGCCAGTAAGGGCAAAATACAGTCCCTTCCATGACAGAAGTGATCCAATAAAATCAACCTGCCACCAAGTTGCAGGTTAACCACCCTGGGGAATGGAGCCATACTGGGAACTAATGTTGATGTCACTGCTGGCATATCAGGTATTCATTCAGCAGTGGCTGGAGCCAGTGGAGTTGGTGTTGCTGAACCCATGTATAACCTTCATTCCTCCCACCCTGGCCATTCTGTTCACAAGCCCATTGGGCAATGACAAGGGTGGATAAAGAAGAAAACTGACCTCTATCTATAGAATAAGTCATCTTATTTATGTGACTGTTAAAAGTCTTTTGGTGAACCCTTACATGGGAAACAAGTATTTTTACATCCTTTGCCTTATCTATTTGGAATTTCACACAGCAATGCCTCTGACCAACAAACACATTTTATAAGCAAAAAGTGAGCTAATGCGCTTATGCTCGTGGAATTCAGTGGTTTTACCATGTTCCTAACCATCCAGAAGCAGCTAAATTGATAGCAAGGTGGAATGAACTTTTGAAGATACAGTTAACAGCATCAACTGGGTGGAAATAGCTTGCAGGGCTGGTACAAGGTACTTCAAAAGGCTGTATATGCTTTGAATCAACACCTACCATATGGTACTGTCTCCCCCACAGCTAGAATTCCCAGTTCCAGGAATCAGGAGCTAGGAATGTTACCACTCACCATTACCTCCAATGATTCACTAACAAAATTTTTGATTCTTGTTCCTGAGATCTTAAATTCTGCTGGATTTAGAAGTCTTAGTTCCAGAAGGAGCAAGACTTGTACCAGAAAGCATAACAGTGATACCACATTGAACTTGAAGCTAAGACATCTCCCTGTCATTTTGGTCTCCTTATGACTTTGAGGAAACAAGCTACAGAGGAAGTCAGTGTTGTCAGGGGTGACTGATGCAGATTGCATAGGATAAATTAGACTATAGCTCCACAATGGAGGAGAGCAAAAATATACTTGGAGTGCAAGAGATCCCTTAATGTGCCAAGTCAATAAAAAAACTGCAACAACCTAATCCAAGCAGAAAGACAAATGGTCCAGAACCTTCAAGAATGAAGAAAGCATGAGCCTGGGTAGATAGCTCGGTGGTCTGAGCGCCTGCCTGGCAAGCGCAAGGACCCAGGTTCAATCCCTGGTACATGTCATGCCAGCCACAGAACACCAGTGCAATGTGCTGGCCCCAAACCCCAGCACACCATGCTGGCCACTGAAACCAGCTGTGGCAGCACATGCCTATAATCGTAGCACTGGAGAGGCTGGGACAGGAGGATCACTATTGAGTCTGAGCTGTGTAGCAAGACTCTGTACAAAATAAATAAATAAGATTAAAAAAAAAAAAAAAAAAAAGAATGAAGGTATGGATCACTCAGGAGAAAACCAAGACCTGCTCAGGTGGTTGCTCAAGGCCAAGGGAATATAGAATGGGTAGCAGAAACAAATACTAGTTATAGCCCTATGATCCACATAAAAATGAGGACTATAATTGTACTATTTTTCTCCTAATCTGATTTTAACATAATATAATGTTGACAGACTTAATATTGGTTCTTAAGGATTATTAAACCTGTACTGTTTGAGTTATAAAATGTTAAAAGCAAGCATCACCCAAAGAAAACCTGCCTTCTATTCTAGGGAAGGAATTAGTGCATTTCTGTCTGTTCATACGATAGTTATGTTAAGCATAATTATGAGCTTCTCTTTCTATCTGGAGACTGGTTTAAAGAAAGAGGTCTGATTGTCTAGTTCACAAGGGTTGGACTGTATCAACTTGAGTAAGTGAAGCTCAACTAAATTGGCTCAGCAATCTCATACCCTAGAATGGCTTGTTCCCTGAACAGCATAAAGGGGAAATGAAAGACACATCTGCTTCTCTTCTTTCAATCAAAGGAGCTCCAGTCTTCACCTTTACCTTGGTGTCATTTCCTAGCTTCCAATACAAACTCTTCTGCTTTTAGCACAGATCTTTCAGCCTGCCAGCATAGACTCTTAAGCTTTCCACTGTACTGAAATCCCACAAACTTTCTAATACAGACTAGCATGAGACACTGCAATGAGCTTCAAATCCTAGACTGCATTCTTTCTTTGTACTCCAGTGTGCAGACAGATCCTTTGCACTTTTCTACATCTGAGTCTGTGAGTGACTATTATTATAAGCCAATCTTGTAGTTTCTTACATATTTGGGTATCTTGTGTATCCTTTCTTTAGTAAACACTGACTGATACACCAGGCATAATGATACATGCTATAATCCCAGCCCTTTGGGAGGCTGAGGCAAGGGGATGGCAAATTCTACCCCAGCTCAGTTTATTTACCAACTTAGCAGGACCCTTGAAGGCAGCAAAGGCACAATTTAGTACCACAGAAGTGGAATCATTGCCATGACTATACCTGACTGTGTGGTTAAGAAGTCTT
The DNA here is from genome assembly GCA_004027165.1 of Ctenomys sociabilis. NCBI lineage: Eukaryota > Metazoa > Chordata > Mammalia > Rodentia > Ctenomyidae > Ctenomys > Ctenomys sociabilis. The sequence continues at coordinate 16,586 of PVKA01029856.1, forward strand.
TGAAACTGGCTTGTGGGAAGAGTTTGGAAAGGTTCAGAGATGTCAACTGAAAAGGGAGAACTAAAATCTGAGGCTGTACTTGATGGGAGATTCTGATCAAACTGCAGAAGACCAAAAGGCTGATAGAAATGCTATTAAGACCAAGTTCAGGTTGTTTCAGCAGAAAAAAAGGACAGAATTAGCTGTTGAACTCTGGACAATATGTACATATCATACCTTGGTAGCAAGTTTGTCTACATTTTTCTCATGTCCAGAGAGAGGCCAGGGGTAGAAAGTTATGATTTGGGTCTTGACTTCTCCTCAAAGCCTTATGAGGTCATAAGTGAGGTTGCTTCAGAAGTGGCTAGATCTAGACATTGGGATTAAGGGTTGTGATTACTAAATACTAAATCAGCCCTCTGACTGGTTTGGCACTATCCTAATCCCAGGGGGAGAAAGACGCTCTTAAGCTCCCCTGTGGACTTTGCTACCTTGTGGGTACCATGAATTGTTCCCTGCAATGCCCCTCTGCCACACCACCCTGCTTTGGAGCTATCCAATTAAGGACTGAAACCACTAAAAACTGTGAATTAAATAAACCTTTCCTTCCTTAATGTTGAGTGTGTTGTCTCAGCAATAAGAAAAGTGACTAAGACAATACTTAAAATTTTTGTAACACTGGACACATAAATCCAGCATATGACCCAGCCATTCTAATTCTAGGTATTTACTCAGAAGACATTAAGGCATATATGCCCCCCAAAAGACTTATATATACATGCTAAATTTAAGCTATATTTATAAAATCCAAAAACCTGCAAACAACCCCAAATGCCCATAAACAAATGAATAGGGGTAAGAAATTGTTACCCATTGCAATAGCATTTGTACAAAAGAAAAAATAATTCAATAAAATGAACTCATGATTAATGTTACAACATAGATGAATCTAAAAATCACTACGCTAAATGAAAAGGGCAAACGAAAAACCACATGAACTTTATGCTACATGTTCCATTCATACAAAACTTTTGAAAATGAGAGCTAACCTCCGTGGCAGAAAGTAAATTAGTTATGACAGAGAGAGTTAGGGTTGGGGGAAGAAGTAAGGAAGAGGGACACAAGATCAGAAAGGTAAAATATTAACACATTATTGAAGGTTCATTATTTTATGATGGTCTCCTGAGTGAATCTGTAAGTTAAAATTCATCTAATTGCAGTTCACCATATAGCAATTACAATTTGAGTTCTCTAAAAACCATTTAATCAAATAGCAAACACTATTTCAACTGCAGACATTAGTCCTGTGAAATGCTTGTTTTGTACAACCTATAAACAATAACATATAAACTTACATTAAAAATCGATTTTAAAATGTGTAAAAGAGAATACACAGTATTTCAAATATTATTTTGGAGATACAGAAAATTTTGGATAAAAATGCAAAAACTATGAACAAGCTCAGGTAGATCAAGAAGCTTTGCTATTTTCTGTCAACATATTACAATCCAATTCTTGACTTAAAAACAAATGTTATCCAATGGAAAAATGGGTGTGAGGCTTAATACATATAATGACTAAAGATGTCTACAACTATAAAACAGTACATGAGTTGTATTAAGACACTTCTTTGGGCCAGCAAGACTCAGTGGTCTAAAGCATCTGCTTAGGCAAGTTTTAGGCAGGTGCAGGGGACCTTGGTTTGATCCCCAGCACCACATACCTCGTCAGCCCCACCTTTAGAGCAGGCTGAGCCAGCCAAAAAAATAAAATTAAATTAAAAAATATAAAAAGAAACTTTTGGGATGGGGTGATAGCTCTGTAGAATAAGCACTTGCCTAGCAAGCGCAAGGTCCTGAGTTCAATTCCCTGGTACTGAGGAGAGAGGGCAAGAGGGAGGGGAGGGAGGAAAGCGAGAAGGGAGAGGGACAGGGGAGATGGGAGATGGGAGAGGGGAGAGGGAGAGAGAGAAGGAGAGGAAGAGGCTGAGACTTTTATGATTTACAACTGTCAAAGCCACATTTTTCCTCAGAAACTATGTCACATAGTAATGAAGTTCCAGGTCAGTTCTCAAGTCCTCCTTAAGCATAGGTGTTAAATATCCTCTCCTCTGTATCATTTGCCCCTCTATTAGATGACTGCCATCAGCATCACTCCTCTTTTAAGAACAGAACAACAACCCTTTTCTCAGTTCTACTTCTCTTTTCCAGCCAACCCCTCCCTCTTATGATGTCTTTGCTGTATGGTAAAATTCCTTCAACTAAATTTTCTCCTGAAATTCTCACTTAAATCTGTTGTATGCAGGCTTTTGTTTGTTTGTTCATTTTGGTCTTTTTGAGAAGGTATCCCATTAAGCAGTTCAGGCTGGCCTTGAGCTCATTTTGTAGCCCAGGCTGGCCTCAAACACCCAACTCTGCCTCCTCAGTGCTGGGATTACCAGTGTACACCACCACAGCCAGCTCTGCAGCAAGCTTTCATTCCCATTAATGTATCAAAACATCTCACCAAGGTCAGCTGTCTACTATAGCCTATGATTATCTTTCAGGCCTCCTCTCACACAACCTGACACAGCTGTTTACTCCTTTAAACACCTACTTAGTATGGCTTCCAGCTTACCTCAAGTTCATGGCTTTCCTCCTGCCTCAATTCTCAATCTCCACTCCTCATACATACTACAGGACTTAGACCTTAGGCTTTATTTATTACGTTTAAAAAATGTTTTCTTTATTTATTTATTTGGTACAGAATCTCGCTATGCAGCTCAGACTCATAGGGATCCTCCTGTCTCAGCCACTCTAGTGCTGTACCATCATACCTGGTTTCAGGGATGGGCATGAAGCACCAGGGATTGAACCCAGGTCATTTCACTTGCCAGGCAGACACTCAGACTGCCAAGCTATTTCCCTGACCTTTACCTCTTATTTTTATCTATATTCATGCCATTAGTTTTCTGAATGTGAGATACATTTATATCTAATTAAAAAAACCCACATGCTTTACAATCATTCTTAATCTCATTTATGGATAATTCTAATATTACATGGTGAAGGAACTACAAATGAAAAACATTCAAACAGATACAAACAGTAAAAATAAGCCACTTAACTTTCAATAAATCATCACTGTTTTTCTTTCGGTCAATTTGACTTGTGTAAGGAGAAACAAAATCAGAAACAGCTAAACTGCTGAAAAACAAAATATTTATTATTTATTCTAGTCATTAGCTATATTAGAAAAACTGAAATATGCTGGGTGTTACACAAAATAAAATGCAAAGCTTAGCTTTGTCTACAGTCCTAGCTCATGAGCTTAAACTATACAATAGTATATGTGTTAATACTTATTTCTATCAGAAAAATACATTTGCTAAATAAACACTTCCCCTGAAATGCTTTCAAAACAATACTTATTTCAAACCTCTTTTATAGTAGCTATCATTTACTCACAAAGATTTCTTAAAAATAGTAATTACTATTTTAAGCAATAGTTTCTGGTCTAACATGGCTCTCAAAAGATTTTCAATGAACGAATTTATAATTAGTTGGAGAGCACACACAGGAGCATGTACCATAGTTCCACCTATCCAGAAGACTATGGGGAAAGAATCACTTAAATCTCAGTGTTAGCCAAAACAATATAGCTAGACTCCCTGAATGAAATGAATAAATGAATGAATGAATGTTGTAGAACTCATAAATCCACCCCTACTAGTATAAGAAACATTAAAATTCAACTGATGGTGGGTCATTAATGTCAACTTTCTATAACTTAAGACTACAAAAAATTTTGCATTTCATTTCAATGTTAATAAATAAAACCAAGGTTTTTGTGTACAAATACATTAAAAAATTACTTCCTTATAGGACTATGAAATAATTACAAACAGTGATCTACTGCATACAAAGAACATGGTGGCTGACCACCTCTATCAAAATGAAAATCTTGTATTTACAAGCAAAAAGAATGTACTTATAAGAGAGCAATCCGTAATAATGCATTACCCCTCATTTCTCCAGGATTGCCCCTTTCAAATGAGGTGGCATGCACTACTTGCCTATGCCACAGCAAGTGTTAGAAGCATACAACTTAGAACAAGGTTTTTTAAAGTATACCCCAGGGGGCCGGGGACATAGCTCAGTGGTGTAAATGCCTGCCTGGTGAGCACAAGATCCTGAATTTGATCCCTGGTACTAAAAAAAAAAATATACCCCATGTCCCTTGAGGGTTCATTATCAATATTTCCAGTTCTGAAAAACTGAAGTGAACCTTCCTTTCTGAGAAAAGGACATGAAATGTCTAAGCACATGAAATGCCTCTGTAAAGACTCAAACAGTTTTACCTCCAAGATCTGCATCTTGGAAATGCCCCTTTCTGACCTAAACATTCTATCCCCTTAGTTTATTATAAATTTTCTTCAGCTTTACCACATTCCTGCAGTCCTTTCACGGTCCTTTATTTTTAAAACCACTATTTTTGGCTTTGCCTCCATTCCTACCGAATAGCATTTCAAAGTGCTCTTCAAAGGTCTGTCCAGTCCACAGGACTGGAGCTCCTGGTCCCAAAACAATAATCACAATGGAATGCAACACATTATATCCTCTCTGATCACACCTTCTGTATACAATTCTGTCACTCCTTGTCTTTCTATTCTCTAAACACAGCCAGGAGACTACAGTCTTGCTATATTACAGATCCTTCTATATATGTCTCTTCTCAAATCCATGTATTCCCAGATCTCATACTATCTCTTCTGCATGAACTGATTAACACTACACAATAATCACTAATATTCAGCCTTGTGCTACTACCAATCTGCCAGACTACTCCAAATGGGTAGCCAAAATCAAATTCATCATTCTTGATTTTATACTCTTCCCCCAAAATAAAACTTACTCATTCTGTGGACTTCACTATTTCTACTGAGAGCAACAAACAGGTAGTAGGATTTGAAATCATCTTTAAATTGAAGCAAATTTGGCTGAGGACATAGCTCAGCAGTCAAAGCGCCTGCGTGGCAAGCTCAAGGACTCAGGCTGGATCTCCAAAACCACATGGTGTGTTGCCCCACAACCCTGGAGGAGGCCATCTGGGCCACTGAAACCAAGCATGGTGGTACACGCCTGTAATCTCAGCACTGGGAAAGCTGAAACAGGAGGACCACTAAAAGTCCAAGCTGTGTACTGAGACCCTGTAACAAACAAACAAATAAATAAATGATTTTTTTTAAATTAAAGAAATTTAAAGTACTAGACTCTCTTGATCAGTTCAGTCAATTTTTGATGATGTACAAATTCCTGGTGAAGTATCTGAACTCTCATCACAAAGATACAATACTACTATCTTCATTCAACTCCTTCAATGCTAGAGTTGGCTTGAACTTTAGAATCAATTCCTACCCTAATCAAGTCAAATAATTCTCTTTATCTTGGGGATGCCCAAGTTGGCAGTGGGCATAAAACAGCTGAATTTTGGCTACTGTTATAAAAACTTCAGTTGTCTCAATGAATGAGAGCTACATTTCTCACAAGGTCATTGTAAAGATTACATCACATATGTAAGATGCCTAGCATGAACAGGTGCTCAATATATTTTCCCAAATTGACAGAAACAACAAATCCATGAAGCACAGAAAACATTAAGCAGGACAAATACCATAAAATCTACTCCTAATTATATGTCATTCCAATTGCAGAAAATCTTGATAGAAACCAGAGAAAAACCATTTTATTTACAGGTGGACAAGGATAAGATTGCAAGGAACTTCTCATTATTAACCCTGTAAACAACAGTGAAGTAAAAAATTAGCAACTCACAATTTTGTACTCAAGCTACTCTTCAAAAGTGAAAAGGAAAAGTTTCTCAGAAAAAAAAACAAGGCAATTTGTCACCAATAAACATGCCCGGCAAAAAATAAATGACAAAACAAGCTCTGAAGGAAAGAAAAATAATTCCATATAAACAAGAAACTCAGATCTACATAGACATGACAAATGTTAGACAATGAATAAGTGAAGGTAAAAGAAAATCTTCTATTTCAAAAGCCAGGCACAGTGACGCATGCCTCTACCTCAGCTCTCAGGAGACTGAGGCAGGAGGTTTGCTGAGACCTTGTGGCCAGCCTGGTACATCCAGTAAGTTCAAGGCCAGCCTGAATGACATAGTGAAACTACAAAGTAAGGCCCTGTTTCAAGACAAACAATAAAAACAACTTCCTATTTCTTTTTCCTATCTTGCTACAATAGATAACCTGTTCATTCAAAATAATAACATCAAAGCATAGTACAATATGAACAGCGAAATGAATGGCAGCAATGGAAGGATTAGAGGGAGGAACTCGGAACCCTATAAGGTACCCATGCTACATGGTAGAAGGCACTAGTGAAACCTGGCATGGTGGTGCACGCCTATAATACCAGCACTCAGGAGGTTGAGGCAGGAGGTTCACTACAAGTTCAAGATCAGCCTGGGAGCTACAAAACTGAGCCTGAACTGCATAGTGAAATGTGTCTCAAAAAAAAAAAAAAAAAAAAAAGACATTAGTGATATTTAAACATAAACTCTGATTACACTGTAAATATATCCTGCAAACTCTAAGGCAAGCATTAAAAAAAAGTTTAAATATGACTGATATTTTAAGAGTGGAGAGAAAATGAAGCCATATAGAATGATCAATTAAGTAAGGAAAAGCAAAAGGAGAGAAGTATTTTTTTAAAAAGGAAGTAAAACGTAACCACTTTCAACAAGGTCTAAGTACACAAATGGTGGAGTGCTTGCCTAGCATGCATGATACCCTGAGCTCAGTACTCAATATTGAGGAAACAACAAAAAACAAACACACCACTTACAAGACTGCCTTTGAGCCAGGCACAGTGCCCTATACCCGTAGTGCTAGCACTACAAACGCTGAGGCAGGAGGGATGTCATGGGTCTAAGGCTAGCAACAACTGCAGAGTGAGACCTTGTCTAACAAAAACAAAAACAAAAGGACTAACAGTGGATACAAACTATTTAAAAATATATTTTCTTTTTGTAAGTATATTTCTACAACAAACTCATTTTAAATATTAAGACATTGATAGATTAAAAATAAAAGAATGAAGAAAGATATACCACTCTAACATAAACCTTTAAAAATCTTGAAAATAGCTGTATCAATTTTGGACAAGACTTCTGAGCAAAAGAAATCTTTAGGGCTTTTTAAAAATGTGTTTTATTATGACAAATTCTTCAAAACAGCATAACAATCCTTAATGTACATGCTATTAACAACAAAGCATCAAAACATGAATCAAAAACTGATACAACTGGGCTGGAGAGATAGCTCAGTGGCATAAGTGCCTGCCTGGCAAGCACAAGGTCTAGGGCCAGGGAGATGGCTCAGTAGAATAAGCACTTTCCTGGCAAGCGCAAGGTCCTGAGTTCAATTCCCAGTACCAAAAGAAAGAATTGCAAGGAGAAATGGCTAAAATCTACATTTGTCAATCTAGTAATTGACAGATCCAATAAGCAGAAAATCAGTAACGATATGGTTGAACTAAGTAAAACCTCTAATTGACATGCCTACAGTACTTCGCCCAAGCTCACAAAGAATACTCATCAAAAGACTACATTCTATACCATGAAACACACCTGAAAAAATTCAAACAGAAATCATACTACACATGCTCTCAGATTACAATGGAATGAACTACAGAGCAATTGTATCACATTCAAAGTAACACAAAGTTCATTGTAAGTTATCAAAATTTGTGGGATATTTCAAAATCAGTAATTAGAGCAAAATTTATTCACTTATTTATTACAATTATGCATGCACTAAAAAGTAGGATCTAAAAGCAACCATGTAAAAAATATTAAAAGAAGAGTAATATAAGCCTACAGCAAGCAGAGAGAAAAAAATAATAGTAAAACTAGGACAAGGCAAAGGATATAGCTAAATGGTAGAGAATTTGCCTAGTGTGCATAAGGACCTGGGTTCAATCCCTGGTGTGTTGGTGGGTGTACTAAAGTTAGGACAGAAAGCAATAAAATTGGAAACAATAATCAGCACAGAGTAAAAAAAAAATCTCCCACCAAATTAAGGTTCTTTGAAAATATTAACAAAACTCATAAATTTCTAGCTATATACTATGATGTATCCCAGTTTTTAGAAACTGAGTTAGTATTCATCCTTCTCTAAAACACAAAATACTTCGCCTATTCTTTTTTTTCATTAATCTTTATGCAATTCCCTATCATAACTTCTAGGATACTTATGTTAGAATTTTACATATAAAAAAAAAAATAAGACCAAAGACCAAGATAACTTTTGTAACTACATACAAAAAACGTAAGTTTTAGGGGAATCAAAAAATTTTTAGTAGAAGAATCATGTCCGTGGACATGAGGGTTTTTTTTTTTTTCATTTTCTTATAAAATGAATTAATTGATACAAAAACACTAAAACAGACTAAGGTAATTCAATAACAGTTCAGGAGAAAAGAAGAGCAAGCCGAACTACTGTCAAAACCAACAAAACAGATTTGTTGCTATCATCATCCAAAAATTCTAAGCACATCAAAAATATACCTACTTAAGTTCCTTTAGGGTCATTAATTTTACGAACCAGAACTCTGGCAATATAAAATAGGAACATAATAGGAGTTTGAAATTACACATTTATTTTTAAATTTCATCTCCATTTGTATTAGTCATTTTTATTAGGCAGCCAGTACAACTACCTAATCTATGAAAGAACTCAGCTGGTTGACAACTACCACAAACAAAATCCCAATTAGATTATACAGGAAAGAGGCCTTATGAAAATACTTGGGGGTCACTTGGAATTCATTCTCAGGACCATGGACAAAGGCAATTGGAAGGCAATCAGGACTTCACAACTGTTTTTCTTTACACTTCTCACTGTAGATGATCCTGCCTGTTTAGTTCATATGACAAGAAACAGACCACTGCCAGGGACATAGCTCAGTGGTACTGTGCCTGGCTGGAAAGCTGAGTTTGATTCCCAGTACCAAGAAGAAAGAAAAAAAGAAATACACATACACACACAGAGAAAGAGAGACAGACAGACAGATGGACAGACAGACAGACAGTGACAGAGACAGAGAGAGAAAGAAAGAAACCACAAAGTAAGAAATTCAGTGTCACATGGTACAGCTTCAGCAACCTGAGATAAAACAAGTTTATGTTACTTTAAACTTTTAAGCATCTAGGAACCAGGAAAAAACTGAGCAACCTGGCTTCATGCAAATTCCACACCAATAAAAAACAAAACAAAACAAATTTATACAGTTGTGATCAGTCTTCCTGGTCCCTTTCAAACCAAAATGAATCTGTATGAAACTGCAGTCCTAATCTTTTGGCACTAGGACCAATTTCACAAGGGATAGTTTTTCTACAGACTGACAGGGATTAGCATCTTTTTTTATTAGTACGTGTTGGTTATGCTTAAGTACATTCCCTAGCACCACTGCCTCAGCTCTACCTCAGATAATCAGGAATTAGATTCATACAAGGAGTAGGTAACATAGATCCCTCTCTTTCTAAGCTCCACTATAAATTCTCGTTCCTGTGAGGGTCTAATGCCCCTACTAACCCAACAGGAGGTGGGGCTCAGAAAGTAACACCACTGTGAATGGCTATATAGATGAAGCTTCACACTGTCATCACCCACCTGTGTGTGACCTGCTGTGCAGCCTGGATAACACGTCAAGGACCAAAACCACAGGGAACTCTGCTGTAAAAGACAGATCTAATCCAGTCATTAACTTTATTTAAACCATTCATGGGTTTGTTCCATAGATAAAAACAAAATCCATAAACTTGCAGAACCAGGTTTTGTGTGGGACATGTGGAGTCTACAGTATTTATCAACTCACAATCCCTCCTACTCCATTAAGCTTTACCTGCTGTGGCCTTTTTTTTAGTTCCTTGAACTACCAAGCTCTTTCCCACCACATGTATTCTTTGAATCCATTTGTTTTTCTATCTAGCTTTCTCTAATCTTATCATCAAGAGCTTTCTTTGACTCCTGGGTACCAAAAAAAAAAAAAAAAAGAATTGCCAGGAGAAATGGCTTGGAATTTCATGAATTGCAACACAAATTAGGTCTCTTCATCTCTTTTTGCATAGCATTCGTAATATCATCTGTCTCTTCTAATACTGTTTACACCGAGGATAGAGAGCTATCTTTTTTAGCACCTACTTAGCCCTTGGCATGGTGTAGGTTAAATGAAAGGAAGGTAGCAGGCAGGTGTAATTACTGTTAAAATGACTGCTCCAGAACTAACTTATTGAGGAATAGTACGAGTAAACAATTCCCAAAGAGACCACACATCTGCTGGGCAGAATAAACAATGTGTGTAATCAGTTAATCTCCTTCTTCCACGAAATCTGAATAATAATAATAAAGCTATCAATTTAATAAAATAAATTTAGTATTATAAAGTGATTTATAGGCCCGGCCAGACAGCTCAGTGGATTAACATGCCTGCTTAGGTAGATGCAGGGGCTGGGGACTGATCCCTAGTTTGCCATGCTGGCCCCACCCCTGGGGCACACTGAGCCAGCCACTGAGTCCAGGCATAGTGGCACATACATGTAATCCTAGCGATGGGGAGGCTGAAAACAGGAGGATCACTACAAGTCTGAGCTGCATAGTGAGACCCTGTACCAAATATAATTTTTTTAAAAAAAGAAGTTAGGGCTGGGGAAATGGCTCAGTGGAACAAGCACTTCCCTGGCAAGCGCAAGGGCCTGAGTTCAATCCCCAGTTCCACTAAAAAAAAAAAAGAAAGAAAAAAAATATATATATACACACACACACATATATATATAATAAAAGTTAATTAAAAATCTATAGAATAGAATACTTCAATATATATGACAAAGCAGCGTCTTATGATTGCTTTTCTAATAGCACCCTCATCTTTCCACCCTCCTAAAAGAATGCTCACTTATTCTGTAATAATTGCCACCACTCAAAATCCATTTAGCTTAAACTAAACAGCACTGGGAACAGAAAAATAAAGCAAAACAAAACAAACAACAAAACTCTACTTGTCCTTAAAACTTTCACAAACTCACTTTTTGATCTGCTTCCTACCTACCACTCCCATACAAAAGCCCCCTAACATGCAATCTTAATTCCATTTCTTGGTTATGCTAGGAATTTATTTTTGAGGGCCTGAGGAAATAGCTCAGTAGAGTAAGCACTTGCCTGACAAGCACAGGGTCCTAAATGCAATCCCCAGTAACACACACACACACACACACACACACACACACACAGGACTTTATTTTTGAGAAAGAGAAAGGGAGA
>PVKA01029857.1:0-27883 GCA_004027165.1 Ctenomys sociabilis
AAAAAAAAGAAATGACAAGTTAAATGAATGCATACATAGTAATCCCCTTGTCTCAGGATTTCCAAAGCTGGCATTAAAAGGCTTCAGCACTATGCCTGGTTGAGGGCCAATGAAGAAAACCACGGTTTAGGGTCTGTCACCACCTGGAGTACCAGGGATGGATGCTGGGTCTTTCTGGTAGCCAGACAGCTGGTTATAAACATGCACTATCTCGACAACTGAGAAACTGGCACTATGTTTATCAAAAAATATTAAGTATTTCACCTCATTTAGAGCAATGGGCCAGACATAGAAAGCAGCGTCAGCCTGACGGCCTTGCTAGGATACCTGGAATGACAAGCACAGGCCCAGTGTCAGAGGTCCATCTGCCCAGTTCAGTTCAAGAATTACCTAAATTCTCTCTGAGCCTCTTTCTCTTGACTCCTGGCAGAATCTAAATCACTTGTGTTTAATGACCACATAGAGTCCTCTGTGCCATCCTAAAGATGCGAACTCACATCTATTCCATTACCTGCCTGAGAGCCTCAGGATTCTAAAAGGAAGTGAGTAGTCACCCATCATGTGACTGCTTCAAGAAGAATACAGTACTGATGGCAGGACCTTTTCCCATTCCTGTGTATTTGTGTTAGTGCAGTACAAAGTTCCCTGATTATCACTGGGCTGCTGTTTATCTGACTTTTTGTGTGTATTAGTCTTTGTTTCATGAATATAACTATGCCCGTGCTGGGTGCTTATGTGGTCACACCTATAGACTCCCCGAAGTGGACTGTTCATTGATCAATACGTAGTGGTCTTTTCCTCTTCAAAGTTTGCTTGGAACCTATTGTTTTAAATCAGAATAGACACACCTGCATTTCTGCAGTTCCCCTTGGAACAAATGTTTCCCACTCTTTGGTGCCTAATCTGAGTTTCTCTTGGAATTCAACGTGTTTCTTGTATACTGCTTATTGTTGGATTTTACTTCTTTATCTATTCTTCCAATTTTGCTCTTCTGGTTGAGTAACTGAGACCTATTTCTAAAAGCATTACCTTATTTCTGCTTATTCCTGATATTGCATTAGTTTGCTGTTCATGATTTTCTAATATTTTTCCATCTGCTTTCATACTTAACCTGCAAAACTTATTCATTCTATTTGAGTAATTTGATTTTTGTCTTCATTGTTTCTTTCTCTAATATCCTTGAGAAAGATTTACATCTGGTTTGGTAGTCCTGAATTCCCTGACGTGCTCTTTTTCATATAAGTAATTAATATTTGATCAATACTAGACTATACTGGAATATTTTGGTAAACTCACACACCTGCAATATGTCGATGACAATAGAATACACTTCTCTGACAAATCTGAACAAATAAGTGGATACAAATGAAGGTCGATTTTATATCTGTATATTCAATATAGTTGGGATTGACATACAGGTACTTTCTCTTAATTAATGAGTAGAAAGTTTTATTCTAATAGCATTTCTGGACAGGTTATCATGTCTACATCTTGTAATGTGAATAACCACTAAAAAGACAACTATATGGAATGTATTAATTTTTGAATCTGTCCTACCAATCAGTATTGAACCTGCCTCATTGCTATTTGTTTCCCAAAAACATTAACAAAATATTTAAAAATTCTTGAATATGTTTAAATCAGAGTTGGAGTGTGCTACATTTTTAGTTTAAAAGAGTTCACTCCTGTATCTGATACGCTAAACAACTGTGTTGAATATAACAATATATAATATGACAACAATTGTTGAATTCTTATCATGTTTGTCTTTGAAATTCTATAGTGTTTCTAATTTATTTTATTTTACTTCTTTTTAGAGGGCAAGTGACATAGCTCAGTGAGCTAAGTACCTGCTTAGGCAAGCTCATGAACTTGAGTTCAGTGCACAATATCGTCAGTACAGGTGTCCTCTCCCCCAGGCAGGTTGAGCCAGTGACTGAGTTCTGGTATAATCCTTGGATGGCTAAAATCAGGAGGGTCACTATCACTATTAGTCCACGTGCATAGTGAGACCCTGTACCAAATACATAGAGATATATATTTCAGCACAGAAAAGATTAACTATCTTAGAGCCAGGCTAACAAATAGCTGAGATAGTGAAAACTTGTATGGAAATTTAAAAAGAATAAAGTTCCCTTATTTAAAAAAAAAAAAAAAAAAAACTTCACTCCAAGATCTTAGGCCAGTTTAAAATTCAGTGCTGAGAAGTCTACTCCCTGTAGACATGGTACTTTCCTGTAAGAGTTTTAAGATTTTGCCCCTGTGAACAATTGCTGGTATTCAGGCAGCACTGAAAAGTGGAGAGGGTCTCTTCTGGGCATGATTCTTCTGCATGTCTCCCTCATGTGTATGTCTATTTCTTGCAGTATATTGTGATGATTTCTGCTACCATTTCTGTAAATAGAATTTTTGTTCAATTTAGGCTACCTCGGGTTTTTCCCATAATCTAGTTGCACTGACATTTGTAGTCTTTGCATCATCTAACACCAGTTGGATACATTCTTCATGTTCTCCTGTTGCTTTCAAGTAAATTTGGAGAAGGTGCTGTGAGCAGCATCCATTTCTTCTACTTTTGAAATTCTGTACTCATGTTTATATCTTTTTTTTGGTGGAACTGGGGATTGAACTCAGGCCCTTACACTTTCCAAAGCAGTGCTTATTCTACTGAGCCTTCTCCCTGGCCTGCTTATACCTTCTGTTGTCTATAATGCTGCCATTGTTTTCAATCATCTTCATTTGTGATTGAAACTTTGGATTAAGTCTACTTATTCCCTGAATAGTTCTTTAATGTTTTATCCTTTTGTCGCTCTTTTAGCTTCTTACTAATGCCTTCTATAACTCAGTGATCATTTTGGTTACTGCTTATATTAACTGCTTATAAATGTTCTGTGATCCGTACTAGCATAGCATTTCTGCTTTTGTTTGTTTGTTTGTTTGTTTGTTTTATACTGGGACTCAAACTCACAACCTTGCAATTGTAAGGCAGTTGCTTCTGTGGCTGAGCTATATCCAAGTTTTTTGTGTGATTTATGTCCTATTAATACATTTCTGAGTAATTGTTATGCAAGAGTTTGCTCATCTCCCCATCACTGCCCTCATCATGAGCTTTTGGAGTACTGCGGAGTATGGTGAGGGTTTGATTTATTTTACTTAAGGACTCAAAGTGTGTACATTAGCCTAAAAATGACTCAAAATATCTTTACATATCTCAGGACAGTGCTCCATTGTGTACAAACACCAAGGTTTCCTTTTGCACTTAGGTGTTAATGGACATAGTTCATAGGCTGCTGCCAAGAATTCCCTATTATGAGTTCTAAAATGTTACAAAAATGAGAATGAATATATCAGTCTAACACTATGACTTTTCAATCTTTCTAAAACTTTGAGTACTCTACATGGGGATTAACTGGGTCCACCGGACTTTCTGCTTTTCTTTTCAGTGTGGAGGTACCTCAGCATTGATTTCTGTTTGGAGTATGCTAATCATTTATCGAATCTGTAAAGCTAAGGGGTCTTGAAACTGTCTGATTGACATTTGTAGCTCAATAAATTAAAAAATAAATAAAAAATTAAAAAAAGAAATTCTGGTGTCAATGTGTGAGAAAAGGAAATTTTGTACATAATTTTTTACAGATTCGATAAATGAATACATTGCAAACTGTTTCCATAATGTTTTGGTATTGTACAAGGTGCATACATGATATTATATTTACAGATATTATTTTAGCAGATATCTCTTATCAGTGAATTAAGAGTGTAGCTGCTTACTTATCTTATTTTTTATACCTGAATTATATCAAAAATTCAATGATTACATTCCTAGTGGAAGACCGTAGTACTAGAACCTGACATAATATCCTGTCCAACCACCCATAGTGCAGATCTTGCCTCTCATAGAATTATGTAGAAGCACAGAGTTATCTATCCCAACTGTACTGTCTATATACATACATCATGATTTTTTCTTTCTACACCCCTTCCTTTGTCTACACCTGTGAAAGGTGGGCACTCCATTGTTATTCAACTAACTTAGATGCTTGAACTTGACCCCACAATCCAACAGAGTCCAGCATTCTACAACAATAGTGAGTTATTTGAAGAAATTGTCAACCATAGCCATTTACAGCTCACCTTAATATTATGTCCCCAGGATGTATATTTCATTTTTATACTTTTCTGCTGGATAGTTAAGACCTAGATAGATCAAGAATTATAAACCAACACATGAACTTTATATTTCCTATGTGGACAGTGAAGTCCTCTCTGGGTTTATCCTGTAGTCCTCTACATTATTCTGTAGTTCCTTTGTCTGTGTCATCATGTGGATGAGTCACAGCCAATGCTTGACGAGTTCGCTTTCTGCGAGAGCTTGAGCGAAAATTTTCTCTTCATGTGGCTCTCCCCAGGTACACTATAGAACTTCGAGCTCTTTCCTCTGTGGCGCCATAATCTCCTTGTTCAGAAAATTTGGAGCTCACCTGAATTTCACAAAAAGACATTCATAGGCTCAAAGTCAAAGGATGGAAAACAATACTACATGCCCCAGCACCTCAGAAAAAAGCAGGAGTAGCAATTATGTTCTCATACAGTCTCAACTTCAAACCAATAATGATCAAATGACACAAAGAAGGCCACTCTATATTGCTCAGGAAAAAAATTCAAGAGCAAGAAGTAACACTCATAAATATCTATGCACCAAACACAGGAGCATCCAACTATGTAATACAAATCTTAAGGGACATGAAAATCTTAATGCCTAAGAACACAATCTTAACAGGAGATCTTAACACACCCTTATCTCTAAAAGATAGGTCAACCAGACAAAAAATTAGCAAGGAAGTAGAAGAACTGAACAAGAGCTTGGAACAATGGACCTGGTGGACATATACAGAGTGTTCCACCCAACCACAGCTGAATACACATTTTTTTCAGCTGCACACGGGTCATTTTCCAAAATAGACCACATACTAGTCCAGAGGTCATGCCTAAGTATATGCAAGAAAATAGAAATTATCCCATACATGCTATCTGACCACAATGCAATGAAATTGGAAATAAATGACAAAAGAAACCAGAAAAACCCGCTAAATTCATGGAAACTAAACAACACCCTACTCAGCAATCAATGGGTTGCAGAAGAAATTCAACAAGAAATACAACAATATCTAAAATTCAATGAAAATTCAAGTACAAATTACCGGAATTTATGGGATGCGATGAAAGCAGATCTTAGAGGGAAAATAATAGCTATGAACTCATACATCAGGAAAACAGAAAGGGACAAATTAGCACCTTAATGTTGCACCTCCAACAACTAGAAAAAGAAGAGCAAACGAAACGCAGAGCACAAAGACGGGAAGAAATCATAAAGATTAGAGCAGAAATTAACTCAATTGAGATGAAAAAACAGTTCAAAGAATGCACAAATCAAAAAGTTTGTTCTTTGAAAAACTAAATGAAGTTGATAAGCCTCTTGCCACCCTCATCAAAAAGAGGCAAAAGAAAATTGAAGTAAAAGCGATAAGGAATGAAAAGGGGGAAATCACCAGAGTACCAGTGGAAATTCAGAAGATTATAAATAGTTACTTCGAAAATCTTTATGTTCACAGACTAGAAGACACAGAAGAAATGCACAGATTCCTCGAAAGGTACAAATTACCAAAACTGAATCAAGAAGACATTACAACTCTCAATAAGCTGATAACAGCCAACGAAATATGAAATGTAATAAAAAGCCTACCGACAAAGAAAAGTCCAGGTCCTGATGGATTCACAGCTGAATTCTACAAGAAATTTGCAGAATTTCTTGTTATTTGGTCCTTGATAATAGCCACACTTTCTTTAACAAGGCAGAATCTCAAAGTTGTTTCCATTTGCATTTCTACACTTGCTAGACATACTGGATTTTTTTTCAGTATTCACTGGTCATTTGCTCTTCTGAAAAGTGATAAATTCAGTTGCCCACATTTAGGTTTAATTCTTCATAAGACATCCTTATTTACATTTAAAAATTTAAGAAACTTTCGAACATCTTTGAGTTAATAGTGACATTAATAGGAGCACAAGATAAACTATCAAAGTATAAACATTATAATAATGCAATTTTAACAATCCAGATGTCAGAAGAAATTAGTTTTTCAGGGAAAGTGAAGCACTTGTTTCCATATGAAGAATAAAATATTCAACATCGTTGGACATTCAAGAGATGAAAATTAAAAGAACACTGTGATTCCTTGTCACTCTGGAAACAATGGTTATCATCACCAAGACAACCAATAATAAATGTTTCAAGAGATGTAGGGAAAATAAACCCTCTGGTGGAAATGCAGACTGGTGCAACTACTGTGGAAATAATTGTGGCAATTCCTTAAAAACCCTGGGATTACCCTGGATTAAATTTGTCACAGATAAATCATGAAAACAAATGCCAATCAAACTTATAATAGCTAAAAACTGATGTGGTCCTCTTATTGAACAGAGTATTTCTCAGGTATGAAGGAAGATAAGGCCTATAATTTCTTTTGATAAATGGATGCAAATACAGACCATACTCATAAGTAAAATAAATCATAATTTTTTGTGTAAACATCATATTTTCTCCCTAGTATAAGAAAGTTAAAGAGGAATAATATCAAAAAGATACAACAGATATTGTGAAAGGGAAAGAAACTCCTAAAAAAGAAAATATTATGTGTCCGGGAAGATGGCTCAGAGCAATAAGCGCTTCCCTAACAAGTGCAATGGCCTCAGTTCAATCCCCGGTTCAGAAGAAAAAGGAAATAATAACTGGATGAGGAAAAGAAGGAAAGAAAGAAGAAATAAAATAAGTATATTATTAAATTCTATTAATTCATTGAGAAATGGCTAGTGTTTATATTAGTGTTCAATCTAAAATGTATCTTATGATCTTAGCACCTACTTTGAAGATAACAACATGCAATGCAATAACCATTGTTAATTTCCTATCAACTTGATTTGAAATTCTACATCATTTATTGTTATTTATTATTGTCTTTAAAATTAAAAAAAAAAAAATTACCAGCCAGAAGCTCAGCATTCTAAAGTGCCTGCTTCAGCAGAACGCATTGGCCAAGGTATGATTCCCAGTGTGCTGTGCTGTCTCTCGCCTGAGTTGCACGGATTGATATTGAGTCCGGTGGCATGCAACTGTAATCTCACATCATTGGGAGGATGAAAAAGCAGAATTCCCATGGGTCTGATCTATGAAGTGAGAGGCTACACCCTGTTCTAAATTTATAAAAAAGTAAACATAAAAATAAAAACTAGGATCAGAAGTCCTAGTTGACAGAGCTAAACCCCTTTTGCCTAACTTTCTAAAATATTAAACACATCACATCACAATGATATATATGCAGCCATGAATACTGCCCATCAAACAAGGAATGCATGATTTCTTTAATACAGTGGATGATTATTTAATAATATAGTAATAAGCGACGATTTTTATACATTGAAGGACTACTGAACCATTTGTAAGAATAAACCTTGGACTTCGATAGATAAAACCACGATGTTAAAATTTGGGGGTTTCTGTCAAACTCATATGTGAAGAAAACTTTATTTTATTGCATGTATTTTATTAGAAACAATGGAAATATCCTGACCTGGCCTGTCCCCCGCTGGCCAGGCTCTCGTGCTTTCTGCCCTCTGCAAGTTCCTGTGCTGCCTCAGCTGGAGGCTTAAGTGCTCCCCTACAGCCACTCAAGTGAGGCACCCCAAGCCCAGTGTAAGAAAAACACCCAGGACTCCAGAGCCAAGTGGGAAAGTGCCTGAGGCATTCCTCAAGCCAGGGATGGCAGAGGCAGTATCAGGCCTCGGAGCCTGTCAGGCCTCAGACCCCGCAGGCGAAGCACTTGCAGATGTCTTTGGACCCCACCAGCAACCCGTAGCGTGAGCGCGCTTCTGTCACAGGTGACAGGAAGTAGAGGTTTGGCCTGAGGCTCAGGGCAGCAATCACCATGGAGATTCCTTAGGCCCAGGGCCTGACACTGGGGTCTTGGGGGTGGCCCTGACCACTCTCCTGCCTGTGAGGACTGGTTGGGGACCTGCACCACGCATCCTCAGACATCCCCGCGTCTTTGCCTTCCTCAGCCACACACCTACCTGGGAAGTGGCGAGGGCGGTGGCCTCTCTCTGTTAAATAGGCCTAGCATGGCCCACATCTGAAGTGCTGGTGGACTAAGCCAAACAGGCTGGTGTTGGAGTTGGCGGCAGCCTTGGAGGGCCTGGTTGGCTACGTGCACGAGGCGGCCAGAGAGGGCAAGGTGCTGACTCTGGCTGCCCTTCTGAGCAACAGGTCTGAACATGACATCCGCTACCTGCTTGACTATGTCAGCCAGCAGGGAAAGCAGCACTCCATGCCCCTCATCGTCGCTGCCTGCAGAGGGCACACCAAGGTGGTGTGCTTTCTCTTAGAGCATTACCAAGTGCAGACCCAGCAGACCGGCACCGTCAGCTTCGAAGGGTATGTCATTGATGGTGCCACTGCTCTTTGGTGTGCCGCAGGAGCAGGACATTTTTAAGCTGTTGAACTCCTTGTCAGCCATGGAGCGATCATGAACCATAACTCTGTCCCAGTGCATGCAGCGTGCTTCAGTGGCAAACTGGACATTGTGAAGTACGTGGTTGAGAGCAATGCCTATGTCAGTATCGCCAACAAATATGATTTTGTGAGTTATGTTTTGAACAAATCCAATAGCATGATGTTAAAATAGTTCACAGTGCCAGGTATTATGTCCCAACACACTGAGGGGCTGAGGAAGGAGCATGACAATTTGGAGCCTAGGCTGAGTAATTTAGCAATTTTGTGAGTGTTTACTTCAAGATCTGAGGATGTTGCACATTGTAACCTGCTTTCAATCCACAGAAATACTGAAAATAAAAGGTAGTCAACAGAAAATGTACCAACAAATGTGATCATTTTGTAATACAAAAATGTAAGGTCAGGGAAATGACTCAGTAGAATAAGTGCTTCCCTGGAAATTGCAAGGGTCTGATTTCAATTCCCTGTTCTGCCTAAAACAAGAAAAGAAAAACATACTATTTTTTTTAAAAGCATTGCATTTTAGGTGAAAAAATAAAAAAAAAAAAAAGAAAGAAAACCAAAAAGGAAGATTTACTAATCCAAATCTAAGGGCCCACTTTTTAAATATGAAATCCCTATATTGTTTGTCATTCTTTATAACTGAGTAATACTCCACTGTATAAAAATACTTACAATACTTAAATGGCAATGAAGTACCCATTTCTGACAAGACTAAACAAAAAATGGTATAAATGGAGGACCATTTTGTATCTGTATATACAAGAGATTTATGGTGGATATACTGCTGGGTTCTCTTGTTTCAACGAGAAAAATGTTTGTATTAATAGTGTTCAGAGAGAATATCATGTCTGCATCTTGTACTATGAGTACCTACTGCAAAGACAACAATATGCACTGTGTTGATTGTTGTAACTGTCCAATTAACCTATTTTGAAGCTGTCTCATTACTGTTTGGTTCTCAGTAAGATTAATAAAAAAAAGAATTTCCCAAAGAGAAAAACAAATGAATATGTAAGTAAATCTGAAGGTCAAGAAATAAATATTTATTCATATGTAAAGGATTATCATTTCATTTATTTTTTGCAAATGATTTTTAAAACGTTACTGTCATTAGTGATTAGTCTACATAATGACTATATTCTTCTTGGGGAGTTGGTACATAAACAAAATATATCTTCATTTTCTTTACTTTCTTATGTCTTCCCCCTGCCTCCCTGCCTCCTTTCCTCTCTCTTGTATCTTTTGGTCACTTTCTTTTTGCAAAATATTTATTTCCTTGTTTCTTATTGGCTATGTTGTTTTTCTTATTTATTTATTCTTATGAATTCTCATATAAGATATTCCATGTGAAGGGACCGGTGAGATGGTTCAGTGGAATAAGTGCTTTCCTGGCAAACACAAGGTCTTGAGTTCAATCACTGTTTCCACAAAAAACGATAAACCATGTGATAATTAAAGTTGTGAGTCTGAGTTATTTCATGTAATACTATTGTCTCAAAGTGCATATTTTTTTCTATAGGTCACTCAAATTTACCCTTCCTTACATTAAAGGAGTACTCCATTTTGTGTAAATTTTATGTTTTCTCTATCAATTTATCTATTGATGGACATATAGGCATCCTTCAAATTTTATGTATTCTGGGGCAATCAAATTGGGTCCCCTTCTATCCCTCACTCAGACAGAATTATTCTTTCCCTCAGATAACCCACTATTATTGTGGACTGCTGGACTGTATTGGAATGTTTCACTGAATCCAGGCAGCTATAATAATTGAATGACAATAGAACACCCATCTTTGACCAGACTAAACAAAGAAAAGGGGATTCAAAGGAAGAACCATTCTGTGTTTTATAAGCAGTACATTTAGGATAAATATGGAGTACTTTGGCATAATTCTATGCAAAGAAATATTTGCAACAATAGTGTTTGGACAGGATATCCTATCTGATTCTTATACTATAGATAACTGCTAGGAAGATAACAATGTAAAAATTATTAATTATTGTAACTGTACTATAATTCAGCTTTAAGACAAAGATAGATGTACAGACACATCCTATTAATCATTGATCAGAGGCATCTGCTCTAATAGTATTTATACACAGAGTATCATGTATTCACCTTGTGCAACAAAAATCCACTGCAAAAACAATATGATATGTATAAATTGTTGAATCCATCCTACTAATTTGATTTAAAACTATCTGATTGATGCTAGTTCTTCAATAAAAATGATTTTAAGAAGCTGTAAGTAATATTTTAGCAAATCAATTCCACATGTATATAAGAAAGACTATTATTTAAATTAAAAAAGCAACATTGATTTAAAATTAAAAATAAATCCATTTAGGAGCTGGCAAGATACCTAAGTGCACTAAAGCACATGCTTAGGCAAACGTAGGAACCTTGGTTCAATCCTGGGCACCACATGCCAAACCAGCCCTTTCCCCAAGGCAGGCCAAACCAACCAACCAACCACACACACACACATGCACACACACACACACACACACACACACACACTCAGTTTAATTTGTCATCAAAAACAAAAACACAACAAAATATAAATATGTGTAGATAGGGCTGGTGAGATATCTCAGGGGACTAAAACTGCTGCTTAAGCAGGCTTAATCAAATGTAGAGAGCACGGTTTAATCTCGGCACCACATGTGAATCAGCCCTGCAGCATGGGCAGACTGAGCCCCTCAGTGTCCCAGCACAGTGCCATACTCCTCTAATACCAGCATTGTGGAACTTAATCAGGAGAATCATCACAACTCCAAGGTGGATGGCGATAACCTGTAAAAACCAAATACTTATAATAAATAAATGAATATATGTAGAGAAATCATTTGACATATATTTGTGTCTGGGGAGTCTAGGGATAAATATAAACATCTCAGTCTGATAATGGACATCTTTGAAAACCTCAAATCAATATCATTGACCATGGTGAAGGATTGACTGCTTTTATTCTCTAATTGTCAATAAAGCAAAGATATCTCTTCTCATAAATTTTAGTCATCAATGTATCAAAGAATTGATTTAGTGAAGTTTGACAAGATAAATATATCCAGAGAAGAAAATAGATAAAATATCCTTATTCATAAATGTTATAATTTTGTCTGTAAACGTGACAAAAGCAAGGTAAAAAAGGCATTCTCAGAATGCTAACTCATTCCAATCAAGTCCAGGAGACAAAGTTATAAAAGAACTTGGAAGTGACATATCGGAAATTTCTGAGATGAGAGGAACTGAAGTAAAGACACAACCCATAAGGCTATGGAAGAAATCAGATGAGAAATAAACAAGCAGGCACAAAAGGAAATGACAAAAATCATGAAACATTGTTCAATACATCCATGGAAGACATAGATTAAAAAATAGAATACAATAGGAAAATGATGGTAACATTCAATAAGCGATACAAAAATGAACTACCATGCATGAAATAGATAAAAATATCTAGGTCACTAAGAATTTCATTGGGGCTGGGGTGATGGCTCAGTGGAATAAGCACTTTCCTGGCAAGTGAAAGGGCCTGAATTCAATCCCTAATTCTGCAAACAAATATATAAGTAAATAAAAAAGAATTCCATTGAAAGCTGGCATAACTCCTTGAATGAAACACAACATAGAACTTCAGGCCTTAAACATAGCGTGGAATTCTGTGAACAAGAAAAGAAAGATCTCTTAATATAGTAACGAACCAGGAAATAATGAAGAAACATGTATGCTATTATGCAAACAAGTAGTATATAAGGGGGGCCGGGGAGGTGGGGGCTCAGTAGAATAAGGGCTTCCCTGCCAACAGCAAGGGCCTGAGTTGAATCCTGGTTCTGCCAAAGTAATAATAATAATAATAATAATAATAATAATAATAATAATAATAATAACTAATAATAATAGACTCAGAGGTATCAATAAAACAGTTAGAGTTAACAAAAATGACAAAAGTTTACTTGCAGTAGTAGCAGAAAATTTCCCAAGCAAGGGCAAAGAATCTGATGTATATTTAAGTGAGGCATATGAAAGTCCAGCTAGCTATCATCAAAATAAATCTTCAGCTGCACTGCATACAGCAATGTGCAATAATAGCTGTCATTTTGGTCTTCCAAATATGTGCTGCTTCTCATATCATAACAATTACTGCTATACAGCTTCTCAAGTAAATGTTTATTTAAAAAATGGGTAATAAATGAGAACCAGAGGCAAAAAAGAATCATACAATTGCCCTGCTACAATGGTGTATATGGTTACATTTCTAAATTTCTGTGTAAGATTATGTAATTGTTTATTTCTGTGTTTTTAAATATTTTTATTTTATATGTTTTGTTCACATTCTGTAAGGATGTAAAGTTAAACACAACAATATGTCATTAAAAATACCTGTTCCATATTATGTATAAGATGTCTGATATTTAGAAGTTAGGTTAAGCGCAACTGCCTATGTTATGATAATAATATCATTAAGCTTCTCTTCTGGAGGGTTTACAATGTCATTTTGTAGACCAAACATTAGAGAAAAAGAAGGGCTCCGAGAACAGCCAATATTTTCTTCCATGACTTTCAACGTCAGTGAGGATTCAGGACATCCTGCAGCTAAGTGGGGTCCCAAATTTTCAGATCAAGGAGATTAATATGCCACAGAGGAAGGTGATCAGTAATGCAGAGTGGGCCTGACGAAAATCACATGGACAGAAAACATTTTCTGAAGCTTTCAAATAGAGCAAATTGGTCAAGCAATGGCCGTGTCTCATCTACATGGCTGACAATGACAAAAGATCTACAAACTGCAGTAACGGTTTCAGGGTAAATCATGCAGGTATTTGACTGACCTTGTCAGATATGAAAGCTACATTTCTTGTTATGTAGGTCTTTCTTTATCTTGTTCTTAACCATGCAGCAGAAAATTATAAAAACAAGGTATTCAAAGTAAAACCATACTAATATAATGAGATTTAAAAGGTTTAAATCAACAACTCCTGACACTGCTAGTCCTACAGAAAAACCACTACTTTTACGGACTACTGAACTATATTGGATTATTTGGCTGAATTCACGCAGCTACAGTATTTAAATGAGAATGGAATACCCATCCCTGAAAATAAATAAATAAATAAGGGATACAAATGAAGGACCATTTTTTATCTGTATATGCAAAATAGGATAGATATACAGATACTTTATTTTAATTCAATCAGAAGAAAGATTTGTACTAATAGTGTTTGGACAGGATATAGTGTCTGAACCTTGTACTATGAAAGACCACAATATGTAGTGTATTAATTATTGTAGCTGTCCTATTAAGCTGTCTTCAAACTGTATCATTCATATTTAGTTCACAATAAATCGATAGAGCAAAAATAATATAAAACTTCACTCAGGTACATAATAATCAAGATATGAAAAAATTATTAAAAGTACACTTTATGAAAAGTTTTTAGAGAAAATATAGTAATCACGTATTACTGTAAAGTCCATGAGAATCACAGCATATTTCTCAACCCAGCTCATCAAATGAAGAAGAGCTTGGAAGGAGATATTTCACATCCACAAGGAAAACAACTTCCACTGTAAAACTTTGTTTCACATTTAATGCAGAGATAAGATACTTCCATGACAAAAAACAACTGATGCAATTCAAGAAAACCAACCAACCCTACAAAGAGCAGTGTCACATTTTACAAAGACGCAAGACAAGTATAAATTCAAGAAAAAAACAGGAAAACTACCAAGAGCAAGAATTTGAGCATAAGGGGAATGTGGGGATCCTACTATAAAAAACAACATGACAGAGATAAGCTAATACATATCATCTGTAACAATCAATCTACACTGCAACAATACACCAATCAAAAGAATCAGACCAGCAGAATATATCAAGAACCAGCATCCTACCATATGCTGCATAAAAGAAACATGTTTAATGCAAATAATTAGTAGACTGAATGTCGCATGATAGAAAACAGTACTCCTTGCAACAGGAACCCAGAAAAAAGCAGGGACAGCTATAATGGTTGCTGACAATGTCACCTTCAAATAAAACATGAATAAGAGAGGTAGTAAATGTCACTCTATATGTATTACAGGAAAACTGAAATAGGAAGAGATAAAAATTATAAACATAAATGTGACCAATGACATGAAAAATCAGTTACATAATTTTACTGGGGAACTTTAACACCCTATTGGCACAAAGGTATAGCTCAAGCATGCAAAATATAAGCAAGGAAATATCAGAAGTAGACCAAACTTGTGAAAAAAAAGGGACTTAGTAGACTTTTATGGAGTATTCCACCCAACTGCATCAGATTAAACTTTTTTTCAGGTATATATGATATTTCTCCAAAACAGACCATATAATAATAAATATAACTTGCTTAAGTAAATGGAAAAGAATAAAACCTACATCCCATGCATATTATCTGACCATAGAGGAATGAAACAGGAAATTATTGACAAAACTATAAGGAAAAACTCTATAAACACAAGAAAACCAAATAATACTCTTCTGAACAATCAATGGGTCACAGATAGAATTAAATTACATTTACAAAGAAAAAGGCAGATACAACTTACAGGAACCTGTCAGATATAATGAAAGCTGAGCAAAGAAAAAAATTGTGTAGTGACCAGATAGCTCACAGGATTAAAGCATCTGGTTAGGCAGACTCAGGGCCCAGGGCTCAATCCCTTAGCATGCGTTGCTGGCACTGGTCCTGAGGCATGCTGAGATAGTAACTGAGATTTAGCATTGTGGCTCACTTCTGTAATCCCAGTGCGTGGGAGGCTGAAAACAGGAGGATCCCTCTGAGTCTGATCTGTGTAGTGAGACCCTGTAGACCCTGAAATAAATAAGGAAAAAGAAAAATAAAAAAAGAAAAAATTACAGAGATAAATTCTCATATCAGGAAAACAATACAAGCCCAAGTAAACAATACTGTCCTCCAACTAAGTATTCCAGAAAAAGAGCACATCAAGGCAAAACACAAAGAAAGAAAGAATTATGAACTTTAGATCAGAAATAATTGTGATACTAGCAACAAACTCAGGATCCTATACTTGATAGAGAGGTACAAATACCACTGAGCAATCACCCCACCCCTCTCAGAAATAAATGTAATGGAGGGCTGGTCAAATAGCTCAGTTGGTTAAAGCGCCTACAGGAAGGCACAGTGGCCTTAATGGCCAGCCCAGCCCTTGGGGCATGCAGAAATGATGACTGAGACTGAGCATGGTGACGTGCAGCTTTAATCACAGTACTTGAGAGGCTAGAAACAGAAGAGGCACTGCAGCCCAGTATAGGAATGAAACACTCAATACCCTATAGACTCTTCTTTCAAATATAAAACATAAAAATAAAATAAGAAAAAAATGTAATGGAAACAAAGAAAGCAATAAAAATAAACGACTTGTAATGTTCATTCTTTAAAGAATAAATAAAGTGGATAAGATCCTAGCTAAACTTATCCAAAACAGAGAAGAAAAAATTAAATTTAGTCAAGGATGAATGAAAGACTGAAACCATTACAGACCCTAGATAAGTTCAGAAGACCAGCAATACCTATTTACAAAATCACTGCTCTTAAAGGATGGAAAACACAAAAGAAATGAACAGATTCCCAGACACAAACTACCAAAACTTAATCAAAAGATGTAAATATTCTGAACAACAGAATTACTCTTCAGTGAAACGGAAAAAGTAATGAATACCCTAACAGAAGGGCTGTGGAGATAGCTTGGCCATCTAAATGCCTTCTTGGCAAGCAGAAGGACCTGGGTTCGATGTCCAGCACCACATGTCTTGCAGGCTCTGTGCTGATCCAACCAACAAAATCAGGCATGATCGCACACACCTGTAATCCCTATGCAGGGAAGGTTGAGACCAGAGAATCACTTTGAGTTCAAGCTGCATAGTGAGACACTGTACCAAATAAGTTAATAGATAAAAGGTAAAGAATCCCTGCCAACAAAGAAGAGACTAGGTCCTGATAGATTCACAGCTGAATTCTACCCTAAATTTAGAGAAGATCTAACCCCAACTCCATTCAAACTCTTCACTGAAATTGAAATGGAAGCAATTCTCCTAAGCTCATTCCTGGTGGCTAGTATTACTCTGATACCAAAATCACAGAAGGACCATACCAATCTGGAGAACTATAGGCCCACCTCTCTCTTTAACACAAATGAAAAAAATCCTTGATTTAATACTACGACAAAAGCATTTGACAAAATTTAACATTCATTAGTGATAAAAAAGCCATGCACAAAATTATAATAGATTGTCTTTATATGGAATATATAAAAAAAAAAAAAACATACACAACAAATCAACAGCCAGCTTCATACTAAATGGGCAAAAATTTAAAATCTTCATTTTATAATCAGGAACAAGACAAACATTGGAAAATGGGCATTTGAGATGAATATACACTTCAGAAATTATGGGATCCAAAGGGAAATACATGTAGTGAGAGTGTTCAACATCATTGGTCATTTAAGAGCTAAAAATTAAAACAATGCAGAGATACCAGTTACAGCAGAAAGAATGGCTATGATCAAAAGACAAGCAATAACAAATGCTGCAGAGGTGGTAAGAAATAAGTTACACTTGTCCACTGTGGGAGGGAGTGCATGCTCCTACAACCATCTCAGAAATCAGCATGCAGATTTCTCAAAAAGGTAGAATTGGAAGTCCAATTCAAGTCAGCTATTTCATTCCAAGGTTAAATTGTCACAGCACAACGATGTGTGTGCACCCATGTATATGGCATAACACTTGTCATAGCTACATCTCAGAAACGACACAAATGTCCATCACCTGATGAACAGATAAAGAACATACGGCATTTTCTACATAATGAATTAGTATTTAGTTATGACAAAAGATAAATTTGAGGCCATCGTAAATAAGTGGATGCAACAGGAGACTACATTGGTAAGTGAAATAAATCAACCACATTGCTAAATATCATGTTATCTTGCTAGTAAGAGCACATGACAGTGTTAATAGAATCTGCAAGGTAAAATAGATATTGTGAAAGGCAACAAATTATTCAATGTGAAGGAAAAAGTTAGGATGAGAAAAAGAACAAAAAACAAACGGGAAAAATATTTATGCATATATGTTGAATAATTTGGATAATTATACTGCAGATTTCTGCTGGTCTTTTGAAAGGAGCACAAAACAATTTTATTTTTAGTGTTATCTTTTTTTCAATATCTTATAACTTTTCATGTGTTGTTTTGTTTTGTTTGTTTCAGGTTCAGTGTCTCACTACACTGTTCAGTCTCATAGTGATCTTCCTGTTTTCAGCCTCCGCAGAGCTGGGATTACAGGCACACAACACTAAACCAGGTATTTGTCACATGCTCGGAGCACCCAAGGGCAGGGCCCATGCAGCATGTGGTGCCAGGGATCGAACACCAGTCCCCGCATTTGCCTATGAAGTCAATGAGTACTCTGAGCTATCTTGTGAGTCCTATGGTTGTTTTGTTTTCTTTTGTTTGTTTTTAAGACAATTTTCCATGTTTACATCTCTTAAGTTAAACAGCTACTTAGAAGATAGCATGATATAGTACAGCAAATATTGTAGAATTCCTATCAGTTTAGTGAAATGTTGTACCGCTGTTAAAGTGGATGGTGTCCTTACTGTATTATATTTTTTAAATAATAAAAAGAAAACAGTCAAGCATAGTTTGAAAACAGGGAACAAATTTGGAGTATTTCCCATAATTTATTTCATGAAATAACAGCAGCGAGAAAGCATTAGAAACATAGAAGTGGAACACAATAAAATCTAGGAATAAACTGACCGTCAGATATGTGTGGTGTGAATGGCAGCCTGCAGTTTTTCGGGGAGAGACATTACCGTCCCCGATATACCAACCCTCAGTTAGGTAGAGGTAAATGCATTCGTAGAAGGAACATTCTTGCTTTTCCTATGGGACAGAACTTGCAGGGCCAATTTGTTTTGGTCCTCACACCTCAGCCAGGAATGCTGTGCCACAGCTTCTGCCGTGGGAAAATAACTCTATGCCCCAACTTCCAGGACCTGACTTTTGATGGTTCCTAGGATAGACTTACGATCTCTGTCTTCATTCCTATGACAAGATGCCCATATCAGCTCCTGTCAAATTTTCATTGCACTGTTCTGGCTGAAGTTCATGTGGACACTGATTCTCCTATGAACTAGAGGACCTGACACAGACTTTTGGAACCTCACTCTTTCATGCTTGTGCAAGAACAAGTGCTTCCTCTGGGAAGGCTCTATGGAAGGATTTTTTTGACAGCAGGTCTTATATGGGGATTCAGAACTATGGTGTTCTGCTGGGCAAGAAACTGAGAGAGCACTGGGATATCACAGATCAGCACTAGAGTAGGGAAAGATATTGGAGAAGAGATCATAATAGGGGCCTCAGTGGAAAGGGTGGAATATGAAGATAGGAGCACTACCGTAACAGGAAGAGCCAAGGGAGGAAGGAAAAAGACTGTGTGCGGCTCCTGACCTTGTGTGTGCACCAAGTTAGAAAAAGGAGCCTTGCATTTTTCTTTTGTTCTTCTCCCGTGTGGTTCAGAATCCACTCCCCTTGGTGGTAGTTTCCTTCTAAACACAATTGGTTTAGTTTCTGTGTCAACAGAGGCTTCCTCTCCCCATCCATACACCAGGCCCAACACAATGAAAGGTCACATCTGACCACATGAAGGTTATGGGTGAGAAGGGACTATCTTATAGGCACTGAATCTGAAGCATTTGACATCCATGTGCAATATTAAACCCCATTTTTCATTATTTCAATATGTATATGCAGTGAATTCTATATATCTATTTGTTGTCGATTTTCTGTGAGTGGGAGAAAATACACATCATTGAAATCAAAGCGGCAGAGGCCTATCTGGCCTCACAGTTTAGGGGGGATTTGGTATACAGTTTTTTGATGGCAAAGGAGAATAGCATATCAGAAGACTGTGAAGGAGAGATGCTGAACATATCACGGAGGCCAGGAGGGAGGGAAGGAGGGACTTCAGCAAGAAACATGATGCAAGCTGGACATTGGATGGACTTGTGAATTATAGGCCCAAATTAATTATTCCACTTCTGTTACTCTTTCTCCCTTACAAAATTTCAGGATATGTGCAAAGTGCAGACAAAGTTTGCATCAGAGTTTAATGCTTCTGAGATTGAGTGCAACTGCCAATAAGACTCTTGTTTCCAGCTGAAACCTCCTGAGCTTGGCCCATTTATCCTTTCCAGTCAAAATATCCTTTCTCTGACATGCGAGAAGTTTTGCACATCAAGCATTGCTCACAGATTTTAGGGCTTCCATATGTTATAACTGCAAACCTCACCAAACTTCGATAGTAGGTTTTATAGGTCAACTACGATTTGTCTTACATAGTTGGGTGCTCCTGTGTTTGGTGCACAGATATTTATGAGTGTCATCTCTTGATCTTGAATTTTTCCCCTGACCAATATATAGTGGCCTTCTTTGTGTCATTTGATCCTTCTTCGTTTAAAGTTGAGACTGTCTGAGAACAGAATTGCTACTCCTCATTTTTTCTGAGGTGCTGGGCCAGGTAGGACTGTTTTCCATCCTTTGACTTTGAGCCTATGAATGTACTTTTGAGTTAAGTGTGTTTTTGTATACAGCATACAGTTTCCTAATATGCTCTGCCAGTCTACTCCTCTTAATTGGTGAATTGAGTTCATTTACATTGATGGTTATAATTGAGATGTGTTTACTTATGATTGATATGTTATTTATCTACTGTTGTTTACTCTTTTCTGTCCTGTGTTTGTTTGTTAGAGGATTCCTTGTGTTACCATTCGTGGATTTCTGGTCATTGTGGTCTCTCTAGAACATCTTTCAGTAGTCTGTGAAAGGATGGCTTTGTGATTATGAAATTTTTGGTTGTTCTTCGTCGTTTGAGTATTTCACTTCTCCATCAAAATTGAAAGAGAGTTTTGCACGGTATAAAAGTCTGGGTTAGACTTCTTGTTTCATACAGGACTTGAAGAATGTTCTCCATATTCGCCTTGCCTTCATGGTTTCTGTAGAGAATTCGGCCATAATTCTGATGCATTTTCCTTTGAATGTGATCTGCTTCTCTCTAGCAGCTTTCAGTATGTTATTTTTGTGTTGCGTTTCTGGGATCTTGACTATTTTAAGTCTTGGTGAGTTTTTACTTGGGTTGAATTTATTTGGTGTTCTGTACTCTTCAGTGACATGAATGTTGGATCGTTTCCTCATATTTGGGAAGTTTTCTGTGATTACTGCTCCCCAAATACTTTTTGTGTCATTTGTATTGACTCCTTCATTCTCATTGATGCCAACTAATCTCACATTGTGCATCTTGGCGTCATCTTGCATGCAATATATTATTTTTTTCTATGTTCTCGTTTTTAAGACATCCTTTCTCACCTTTTCACTAGCTACACCAACATCCTCTAGATCTGAAACTCTGTCTTTGATTCCACTCAAATGGTATTGTAGACTCCTGCTTGCTATTTTTAGTTCTTCTATATCTCTTTGACTCTGTTTCATTCATTCTGCTTCTTTTCTGTGTTGCTCATTCCAAGATTCTGTCATATTTCTGATCTACTCTATTTTTATACCTGTGTCTTATTTAGAGGTAGCCATTAATTCTTTTTTCTGCAGAGTTTCGTCCAAATTGGGTTTCCTCCATATACTTCTGGAATTGTTTCTGTATTTCAGGTCGTATGATTTAAAAGAATTATTTTCTGATTTTGGAAATTATTTCTGCTTTGAATTCCTCATGACCTTTCTGCTATTGTTTCTTTGCTTCCAATTCTGTTAATTCATATGTTTCAGCTGGAATAGTGTTCTCTTCACTTGTTCTTAGTGAGCACTACATTTCCCCCAGATCTTTCTGTAATTTATTCTTTGTTTCAGATGCTATATATGCAATTATTGCTTTTATATTTCAGGCATTAATTCTTGTCTGAGTTACTCTATTCCTTTCTGCTGTTGTTCCTTTGCTTTGTTCTCTGTTAATTTATTCCTTTCAGCTGAAATAATGTCCTCTGCACTTCTTGGTAGACTTGAGACCTGATATTGCATTTTTCTCCTTGTCTTTGTCATTTTCTATAGTACTGATCTATGACCTTTGGTGTAGAGCTTTGATACAGCTATAGCCTTAGTGTGTAATGAGATTTGCTTGCCAGACTATTAAGTCTGAGATTATCCAAATTATGCCTAGCCTTGGTCTCACTGTTGTGTTCAGGTCATTTTTGCTGTAGCTCCTGTGGTTCCCCTCTGTTGGGTTCCTGGTTAGCTGAACACTGGGGGGCACAGAAGCTCTCCCTCACACTCACCAGTCTGGGCGGGCTTGGATCCTTTGCCAGGAGAAACACCAAAAGATCTCACTCCCATGGTGGGCTTGGGGACATTAGCTACAGGGATTTGCCAGGGAGCTCTGATGGGTGTCTCAGGCAGGTCTCTGGCTAGGATGCCTTGGGGACTGAGGCTCTGGATGGTGCAGAGCACACAGGAAGAAGCCAAAGGCTTTCCCTCAGACTCACCACACAGTGACCGAACTTTGATGCCCAGAGAGTCAGGGAATTCCTACTCGCTCAGTGGGATTTGGGGTAGGGGATGAGGGGAATTGCTTTTGAGTGGGCCCTGAGATTTCAGACTGGTCACTCTCTTGGAGTGCTTGGGTGTGGGGATCCAGGTAGCATGAGCGGTAAGAAACCATAAACTCTTCCTCAGACTCACCACACAGTCACTGATCTGGGAAACTGGGTGAGTCGTGCAAATTCCCAGTCACTAGGAGGGCTTGGGGCTGGGATCCAGGAGGCTGTCGGAGTGGGCCCCGCTGTCTCAGGCCATTCACTCTGGCTGGGTGGGTGTGGAACATGATACAGCCAATCACTGATTCTTAAAGTAGGATCTATTTATCATTGATTATTACTTTAAGTTATATGGGTCATGATGACACAGCTTAAAGACAGATGTGGCAAGGCATAATGGCACATCTAAAGAGTGTGTTATGTCATACCAGCTAAGAGGACATTAGGCTAGGGTGGAGTCACAGATGAAAACACCACTTGTCCATATACACAAGGGACCTCTCTTTCCTAATCGCTACCATTCCAATTAAGAGACATTTGGGGGATAGTCTGATCTAAACAACAATATTAATATGTTACATAAAAAATATTACGTACTTTACAAAGTTAGATCATGGGACAGTGAAATCTATCATACTGAAATCTTTAGGGTATGAAAGTGTTTGGATATACACGTAGTATTTATAAATTCCTCTTCATGATTTTCCTTTGTTTTCTTTAATATATGTAAGTTGTATGCAATAGTAGCATTTTCTGCAATATTTCAAAACATGGATACTGTTCAGCATTCTGACATTGACCCATGTTTCACACATTTTCTTATGTGCCTTTTGGAATCTCTAGTAACAAGTATTGTGCACTCATTTTCTTTAATTCATGATTTATCTACAGTTTCTAACTATGAAGCTTGGGTTCATAGTGATCATCCCGCTGAAGCATCCCCATCCATGGGATTACAGGTGAGTGCCACCATGCCAGGGT
This sequence comes from Ctenomys sociabilis, assembly GCA_004027165.1. Classification (NCBI taxonomy): domain Eukaryota; kingdom Metazoa; phylum Chordata; class Mammalia; order Rodentia; family Ctenomyidae; genus Ctenomys; species Ctenomys sociabilis. The sequence goes on from PVKA01029857.1 coordinate 23,147, forward strand.
TCTTTGGACAACTAAAAGTGCTCAGTGTGGGGACAGCACAGCATGAAGCACCGAGTATTGAACCTGAGTACTTGTGCTTCCTAGGGCGCATTTAGGTAGCTGAGATATCTCCCCAGACCAGGTACATTCAAGTTGATAATTGTATAAAAAAGTGTTAATGTTGCTCTTAAAGAAATCATTGAAGTTGTTTTTAATTTACCTAAATCTTTTAATACTGAAAGATTTATATTAGGCCCAGCAAGATAGTATAGTGGTCTAAGCAGCTTCTTAGGAATGTATGGGTACCAGTGTTCCATACCTGTCATGACATGGCACAGTGATCCTCCCACCAGTGCCCTGAGCTGCCCAAGGAGAACAACATGACAGTGAATGCCTGCAATCCCAGCTCTGGGGAGGCTGAAAATTGAAGAATCGCAATGTGTCTGAGCAGCATAGTGACACACTGTTCCAAATATATTAAAAATTCATATTACAGCAGATAAAATGTAGAGTACCTTAAAACCACTCTAACATCTGAGATTTTATATAGAAAAGTATGAATATGTCAGCACATATTCATTCTGAAGAAAACATGCAGTATATCTCATTTATCGAAGAGGAGAATAGAGGGTTTTCTTAAGTCAGCAAAATGGACAAAAATGCATTAGTATTTCTGCATTCTGAATTTCCCGGGAAAATGATAGGAAAAAGAGTGGGAGGGAGGGGGATTGAAGCAGAGTTGAAAGATTATGAACATCACAGCTCAGGAGGCCCAATGAGACAGTGAAGGCTGCTGAACTGATTCTTATGTTTGAGTAGGACAAGTGCAGTTATGGGTCAGAATTTAGACATGCATAGGTAATCCACAGCAAAACCAGTTGCATGAAATTGTTAATCTGCAGACTCTACAATACGGCACCGATTAAGCAGCATCTCACACCAGACATGCCATTGTTCTCAGGAGAAAAGTCAGAACAACAGGTTAAGGAAGATGTTATTTGCACTAGAGATAGTAACATTCTGAATCTACTCCAATAGGTGACACCTGGTTTGCAAAACAATCCTTATTCTAACAAAGTACAAAGAATGCAGTAGAAACACAGTAGTAAGTGTTAGAGTAAATAATGCATACTTGCCTTAGAAATTTCACAATAAAAAAGAACACCACCACTGTGCTGCAAGATCGTGACTCAGAGAGGAAGGGCTTTGGACTGAAGTAAACACACTGAGGGTTGAAGCTAATGGGGGTCCAAGACCAAAAAAAATACAAGCTAGTTGCACTTAGGAGGATACAGAAAACCTAGAGAATCATTTTCTGAAGCAGTCAACAAGTTCCCAGATATGACTTCTAAAGACTACAGAATAGTCAATTCTTAGCTAAGAGAGGAACATTAGTAAAGTTGTGGGCTTGGGGACAGTAGCAGACAGAATCAGAGTAGAGATAGAGTTCAAGTTGAATGGAGTAAAGTGGCTGGGAAAGCCCTCCTGCAGAGAGAATGGCAGCAAACTATCCAAGTGCAGAATTGTTCTCAGCCCTGGACCAAAAAGGAGTTGAACAGTTACAGTGAGATTCAGGCTAGGTGTTCCCTGGGAGGTGGATAAAGAGTGTGTATAGAGGAAGATGATTCTAGCTCTCTCTGGGACAAAGGCCAAAACTCCCACATTGTTTGAGTCATTTCTGAGGTATAGCTGTTTTTAATTGTGGTTGGATTGGGCCATGAAAATTGTGTTTCTCTACTGCTGTGAGCCCTGAGAGTCCCCAGGCCCATTTCCGGTGTGCTACCTACCAATGGCAATTGCAGCTTCAAGTCCGCACTGTATCACAGCTGCTGAATTCTGGTTCTGAGGTACCTGCTTCAGGTAAGAGGAATTTTGTGGGTGGGGTTGGTTTGGACACAGGGCAACTATGAGGAGTGAGGGATCTGCCTGCTGAGAGAGGATCCCTAAAAAATCTTGATATGCCCCTAGTGGGACTTTCATGCTTAGAAAGTGGCCTCAGTGGGGACCCTTTTGGCTTAGGGGTCCCAGACTTCAGTCAGAGCTGTTCTCTGAGGCCCGGACCTGAGAGGATAGCAAGAGGAAGCTTTAAGTCAAGGAGAGACTTGGGAGAGTCCAGAAGAAGCCTCCTTACCAGATAAAATCTCAGCTCTCTAGGAAATCCTCCATTTTCTCCTGTCTCCTATGGGTGCAGAGTTCTCAGTCAGCTTCTGGCCTCAGTGAGAGCTGCTTGAAGATCCAAACCTCATTCTGAGAAACCCTAAAACACCGGCCTCAACACTTTAGAAAAATGTATGTTGAAGAATTCTCAGAAAAACACCTCTTTGGCCTCCTAGGAACAGACAGCTAAGTCTGAACTTGCTGTGCAGAAAACCATGCACGTTTTCAGCTTCTGTGTCTGGTGTATTTCACTTCATATTATGGACTCAAGGTGCACTCATATTCCAACATATGGCCCAGGATTGCTTGCTTGGTTTTTATGTTTTTCTCATGTATTTGGTATCGGCTCTCACTACAAAGCTTGGACTCATAGTGATCCCCCTGTTTTCAGACCCCTAGCCCTGATATTACAGGTTTGCACCACCAGGCCCCATCTTCTTAACTGTGTCAGCATTCCAGGAGGTGAGGCTGGTGTCCTGTATGGTGCCAGTGGATCAAACAGGTCCCACCAATTGCTAAGCAGGTGCTCAATACGCTGAGCTGTTTCATTTTTCTGGCCCAGAAAGTAGTGTATTTTTGCCTTAGGAATTACACAGTGATGGACATATCGGTCCTTTCCAAGGTGTAGCTGTTTTCAATTATGCTGATGTACACATGTATAGTTACACATCACTATTATATGATGTGCTTATATTAGGAAGATCACTGCCAGGTGGAATATGTGCTTTGAATGTTCATTTTAGTGTTGTTCTACTGGAATGTCCTGGTTGCTTTTTTCATAGTTTCCAATACGAATTATAGTTCCAGAAATGAAGAAGGCGGAGGGTTTTTTTTTGTTGTTGTTGTTGTTGTTGTTTTGTTTTTTTTATCCCTGCAAGATTGCTAACATTTATTTTCTTTGATGTATTGATTATAGCCATTAATCCTGGGATCAAATAGAAATTTAGTGTTGTTTTATATGCATTTCACCCCTTGCAAGAAATGCTGAAATTCTTGTCAGACGTAATATTGTTTGTGGGGACTGGGGAAATAGTTCATGAGTCTAAGCGCCTGCCTGGCAAGGAAAAAGACCTGGGAGACCAGCCAGAGACAGCGTGCGGCGGACTCCGCCATCTTCCTCCACCACGCCCGCGCCCGCCCAGGCCCTGAGACTGGCCAGAGACAGCGTGGCCAACTCCGCCATCCTCCAACCCGCCCGCGCCCGCCCAGCCAGAGACCAGCCTGAGACAGTGGCTGACTCCAGCGGCCTCCTGGATCCTGCGCCAAGTTCTCCCAGCGAGAGCGAAATTACAGGACTCTCCAGGCTTCCAAGATCAGTGAGAGTGTGGTGAGTCTGAGGGAGAGCCTTTGGCTTCTTGCCACGTGCGCAACGCAGATCCCTGTCCACAACCCCTCCAAGCCAGTAACTGGCCTGAAACCTCAGAATTCACTCACCAACACCTCCCCGGATCTCCTCAACTAAAACCCACTGATTGAGTGGGAATTTCCCCGATTCTCTGAGCATCGAAGGTCTGTGAGTGTAGAACCTCAGGCCCGTCGCGCCTGAGATACATTTCCGGGGGATTACCTGCCCGCCACCCCCCATGGCCTCGTGACAGCTCGAGGCACACTGTGCCACAGAAACATTTCTAGGTGATTACCGGTCGCACTCCACAGCCCCAGACCCAGTGCAGGTCGGCCTGGAGTGAGAACTCCAAGCCTGCCACGCTGGAGGGACATTTCTCAGCAATCCACGGTCCCACGCTAAGGACCAAAACACAGCAAAGCCTGGCCTGTGAGTGAGGGCTCCAGGCCCACTACACCAGAGGGACCTTTCCCAGCCTTCTCAGGCTATGGCCTGTAGACCTGGACCCAGCACAAGCTGGCCAGCTCAGTACAGCCTACTCGGTGAATAAGATTATCCACTATCATTTGTGAGCCCAGAAGACCCACCAAAGTGCAGTCCCACCCACCTGAGGAAGGAGCTGCCTGACACAGGAGGGGTGACCCCGGGAACCAACATAGGGGAACCAAAGGAGCTGCAGCAAAAAAGGAACAGAACACAACAGCTAGACCCAGGATAGGCATACCTGGAAAATCTCAAACTTAATAGACTGGCACCTTAATCTCATAACAAGCTAAGGTTATAGCTGCACCAAAGCTCTACACCAAAAGCCAAAAATCAGTGCTATACAAAATGACAAAGAGAAAAGGAAAAATGCAATCCCAGACCTTGAGTCCATCAGGAAGGGGAGAGGACACTAGCTCAGCTGCAACGAATGAACTAACAGATACAGTAGCAAAGGAACAACAGCAGAAAGCTATAGAGGAAATAAATCAAGAAGTAATTCCCCAATTTAAAAAAAAATATTTGAACACTTAGCATCTGAAATAAAGAATAAATTCCAGAAACATTGGGTGGAGAAACGATGCTCACCCAGAACAAGTGCAGAGAGCACTATTCCAACTGATATATATGAATTAACAGCATCTGAAGCAAAGAAACAACAACAGAAAGATCATGAGGAACTCAAAGCAGAAATAAGTTCTGAAATCAAAAAAGAACTTTTTGAAGTCATACGATCTGAAATACCGAAACAAGTCCAGAAATATACAGAGGAA
>PVKA01029858.1:0-27879 GCA_004027165.1 Ctenomys sociabilis
AGACAGCCACTCCCAGTTGATCAGAATTGAAATTTAAGATTGGGTTGGGGATATAGCTCAGTGGCACAACACCTGCTTGACATTTCAGATTCCCGAAAGAGGCAAGAACTACATCTTGTTCAAGATAATATCCCTAGCACTACTTCTGTGCCTACATATGTAAGATATTTAGGAAATATTATTGAAGTAAACCCCAAACAAACAAACAAAAAAAAAACCTGTTTGCTTTCTCAGACTTAGTCATAATGACCATGTAAGCATGTGGCATTATTGATGTATGGGAGGATGATTTCCATTGGTGTTACTACACATCTAATAATAAACTTTGATTGCAGGTAGCTTATTTAATGGAACCATTGCACATTAGCAGCAAAGAAGCAAGTGAAGGCTGTTGCCCTCTACTTGGTACCAGACAACAGGAGGGAAGGAAAATTGAAACTACTGAAGGAGAAAAGGAGCTTTGCAGTGAGAATGAAGAACTTCTAGCCAGGATAGACTCCTTAGTAGCTGAGGAGAAGATTTTAAGAGGAAATAGAAAGCCAGAAGTGACTCCAACCATCTCAGATATTTGTGCAACTCGGAGACTACCCACAGAGAAAGAAGAGGTAAGTAACTCACATCAGGTGTCTGGTTGATCTTCATAACCAGGCAGAACCAAGTAGTTGGTCAGAGCACACAAGTCAAATCCAGCAAGTTAGACTGTCTAAGTCTATATCCTGGTATAGCATCAATTTTATTATTTTATTTTATTTTATTTATTTATTTATTTTTTGCGGAACTGGGGATTGAACTCAGGCCCTTGTGCTTGCCAGGCAAGTGCTTGTTCCACTGAGCCATCTCCCCAGCCCTTATAGTATCAATTTTAGTTATATGATCATAGACATCCTATTGATCAACCTCAGTTTTCTTTACAACCAATAAGATAATACAATTATTTTTTGCTTTGAGATTTAAATGAAACAATCCAGCTTGGGTTGGTGGTACATTTCTGTCATTCTGTCTGAGACTGAAAGAAGATCAGTTGAGCTAGGAATTCAAGACCAGCTTGAGTGACATAGACCTTATCTCAAAGTGAATGAATGAATTAATGAGAAAATTCATGTAGAACAGTCATTACTGCTGCTTGCCATGGTGAATAGTAAAATTTATCATGTCATTATCATTACTAATATCACTTGCCCAGCTATACATTTTAACTCCAGGGAAACAGATGAAAGGATTCTAATGAGTATAGTATCCAGTGAGAGTAAATAAACACTGCTTTTTCATTTGGGGAATAAGAGTAGTTTTCAATTTTTCATGTAAGATTATTACTAAGAATTCATTTAGTAAGCTTAATTAAATTAGCTTTCTCTTATGGTTGTATATAATTGGCCTTTGCTCACCTGAAGGTCAGCCTTTATTTACTTTATGTAAGTAAAATTTACCAATAAATCCTTGTCTCAGTTACTTTTCTTTCATTGCTAGGACAAAATACCCAATGCCCAGAGTTAAGGAAAAAAAAGGTTTATTTAGCTCACAGTTTGTGGAGGTTTCAGTCCATACTCAGCTAGCTCAGAGGCAGAGTAGCACATAACAGAGGGCAGCAATTCATAGCTCAAAAAAACGGCAAAACAGCAAGAGCAAAAAGGCAGACACAGTAGCAAGGACAGCAGCAGAGGCAGAGGCAAGCCTCTCTCCCTTCCTTATGTTGTGTTCAGGCTATCTGCCCAAGGCAGATAGCACTCACATAATCCCAGTATTGGATCATGAATTACACAAATGCTAAAAGTCTGCCCCATGACTACATGAGACTTTGGAGGGAAAACTAGACACAAATCGGAACAATCTTTTTCTAAATTTTCTTGGAATTCCCAGGGGGAGGCTCAGCAAGAATGCAGAGGAAAAGACCAGGTTGAAGAGTATGCTTCAGAGATGGAAGACCAGCCCACTTCAGGAGACTCTGATGATGGTTTCAGCATTCAGGAAACTCCACTGGTGGATATCCTTTTCAGCCATGCTAATTCCTCAACACTGTAAGTATAGGGCTGAGGGTGTAGCTCAGTAGTGGAATACTTCTCTGTCTGGCTTTGATCCCCAGCCCTGGGAGAGGGGAGAAAAAGATATATAAATATAGAGCTGGGTGTGTTAGCAGATGCTTATAATCCCAGCACTCAGGAGGCTGAAGCAGGAGTATTGCCGTGAGTTCAGTGTGAGCCTGAATTATGTACCAAGACCCTACCCTGTTTGAACCTGCCCCCTCCAAAATAACATATATATATATATATATATATATATATATATATATGTATATATATTTCTTTCTTTCTTTCTTTCTTTCTTTCTTTCTTTCTTTCTTTCTTTCTTTCTTTCTTTCTTTCTTTCTTTCTTTCTTTCTTTTGTCTTTTTAAGACAGGGTCTCACTATGCAGTTCAGGCTGGCCTTAAGCTCACTTTGTAGCTCAGGCTGGCCTCGAATGCACAACAATCCTCCTGCCTCAGCCTCCCGAGTGCTGGGATTACAGGCACGTGCCACCACGCCCAGAAGCATTTATTTCTATATAAGTGGAAATAAAGATAGGCAAAGAATTGTTTCTTAAAAGATGGCAGGTATTACTGGGCATGGTCGTGTGTTCCTGTAATTCTAGGTACTTGGAAGGCTGAAGGAGGAGGACTGCAAGCTTGATGCCAGCCTTGGCAATTTAACTTCGCAAGACCCTGTCTGTCAAATGCATGGATGGATGGATGGATGGAGGGAGGGATGGATGGATGGATGGATGGATGGATGGATGGATGGATGGATTGATGGAATGAACTGGGGCTATAGCTCAGTGGTAGAGCATTTGCCTAATGTGTAAGGCCCTGGATTCTGTTCCAGATACCATCAGAAAAAAAAAAAATGTTGGTTGATTATGAGGTTACTGAATTTAGAGGTTATGGTCCTTTCTGTATAGTGAACATATTAAATATCTGTTACATGGATATGTGAATGAGGTTGTATCAGTACTAGTACCAAGGAGCTAATAGTCTTTCTGATTACATGACTAGAAATGAAGAAATTGTTTTAAGAAGAAAATTGAGGGTGGTGAGGCAAGGTCGTGGCAAACAAGAGGAAATGGCATGGGTGTTGCTGGTTTAGGCTAAGAAGCCAAAAAAGAAACAAAAAAAGATGCTGGGCCTTTGGTTGTGGGAAAAGAAATATAGAATAAGAGAGAAACCATACCCAGACCCTGTTTGCAGGGCAAGTAGAAAAATAAAAGAGATTTTCATCTTTTCTTCCAGAGGAATACATTTCAGAACAAAACATTTAATGAAAGTCTTTATTTTTTTATTTTTATTTTAGAGAAGGGTCTACAGGGTCTCACTACTGGATCAGACTCATAGTGATCTGCCTTTTTTTTTTTTTTTTTTTTTGTGGAACTGGGGATTGAACTGAGGCCTTGTGCTTGCCAGGAAAGCACTTACTCCACTGAGCCATCTCACTAGCCTCGATTGCAGGGGCTTTAATCCATGGAGCTATTTGGCTGGCCCTTAATGAAAGTCTTGAGCATGTTGATGTGCCATTCTAAAGCAGATACAAAATGAATCATAAATTATTTATGATTAATGAGGTCTGTGAAATGAAAAACTAATAAATGCATCTATAATGAAACTAAGGGAAAACAAAATATTTTTATATACCTTTCAAATTCACCTCATGGGTCCTTTGCCAAATTTTTTGTTCAAAATATTCATACCCTAGATAAACTAAAGATGACTAGAAACAATTTGAAAGATTCTCAACTACTTTTTTTTTTTTTGGTGGAATCAGGGATTGAACTCAGGCCTTTGTACTTGCCAGGGAAGCACTTATTCCACTGAGCCATCTCCCCAGCCCCCTCAACTACTTTTTGATTTTGCTTTTGTTTTGTTTCTCTGTTTGAGACAGGGTTTCACTATGTTCATGGTGGCCTTCAACTCACTTTGTAGCCCAGGCTGGCTTTGAACTTACAGTAATCTTCCTATCTCAGCCTCCTGAATACTGGGATGATAGGTATATATCACCAGGCTTGGTTTTGACCCTGATTTTGATAAATTTCCACATTATGCTTTACTAAAAGAACTCTTAATTCAGACACCCTGGTACATCCCAAAAGCCAACCATTTGTGGATCATGTATTTACTTTCACCACTTTGGATAATAGAATATGATTTCAGAACTCTCAGATCATAGAATAAGATGCTCAATTTATAGAAACAGGTCCTTGTTTTGTCTTAAATCAGATAAAGATTTTTCAGAGACATTTTAGTCCTCCCTATTTTTTTTGTTTGTTTGCTCAGCCCTCCATGAGGCCAGGGCTGGCACAGCATTTGGAGCTGGGAGTCATACTGCTTCCTGAGTTTGCCTAAGCAGGCTCATTAAACCACTGAGCTTTCTTTCCAGCCCCTCTAAAAAAGAGACATTTTACTTTTTTATTTTTTTGTGAGACCAGGGATTGAACTCAGGCCCTTGAGCTTGGTAGGCAAGCACTTATTCTACTGAGCCATCTCCCCGACCCCTCAGAGACATTTTAGAGAACCAGTTTTATATGAAAATCTGTCTGGCATGGTAGCACATAACTATAATCCCATCACGTGGGAGTTTGAGGCCAGCATAGACTACATAAGTGAGTTCAAGACCAGCATGCCTTGTGAGATCCTGTCTCAAGAAGGAAAAAATAATCACTACCCATCTTTAAACATGTGTTGGCAAAAGATCCATCACAGCTGCAAAATACAAACAGAAACTGAAAGCAAAAGATATGCAGAAGCTGAGAAAGAGCCAAAGACAATTCCTGCACACCATCCCCCTGCAGGTATGTTTTTGATACACTAGCTAAGGAGAAATCTAAGCAAGTGATACCAGAGCCAAAACTTGATTTGAGGGTCTAGAGAGATAGCTCAGTGGACTAAGTTCCTGCTTAGGCAAGCACAGGAACTCAGAATTCAGTCCCCAGCACCACATGCTGCACAGGCCCCGATCCCGGGCACTCTGAGCCAGCCACCAAGACCAGGTGTGGCACATGCCTATAATCCCAGTGCTGGGAAGACTGAAAACAGAATCACTAAGAGTCCAAGCTGCATAGTGAGATTCTGTACCAAATACATTTTTTTAAAAAAAGTTGATTTGAAAGCAAGAGAAAAAAGGATTTACAAAAGGCAAAGAAAATTGACACAGAAGATGAACAGTGAAAATGCAAAGTGGATAGGTAACTAAGATGTAACTTTTGCATATTTATTTTATATCACCGTGTAAATACCATCTATTATCCTGAACAGCCTTAATGTTTAATTGCTATGCCATTTAAAAGAAAAAAAATTTGTATTTTAGGGAAGGGTCTACAGGGTGTTCAGGGTCTCACTACTAGATAAGACTCATAATGATCCGTCTGTTTACAGTCTCCCAAGAGCTGGAATCACAGGCGTAATCCATCACACCCAGTCTCAGTTGCAGTCTCATCGCACCCCAGAGGCAGAGATGGCAGGTAGGCCCAGGGATCGAGCCCCTGGCCCCTGCACCTGCTTGTAGGTGCTTTAATCCACTGAGCTATTTTGCCAGCCCAAAAAATTACTTTAGAATCAGTGGTGTTTATCTTTTTTTTTTTTTTTCTAAATAAAGCACTTATCACCAGAAAAGAATACTAAAGCACCAAAAGTTTAAAAAAAATGTTAATACTAATAGGGCTGCATAATAATAACATTTAATTCTATACATAATTGACTTAAGGATACACTGGCTGAAGGCTGTAGTAAAATCAGATGATTTTTTTTTACAGTGATTGAAATGTAGGTGAGAATGAACATGAATAGTTATGTGGAAGGGCTGGGGAGATAGCTCGGTAGAATAAGCGCTTACCTGGCAAGTGTAGGGTCCTGGGTTCAATCCTCAGTACCACCAAAAAAAAAAGTTATGTGGAGATCCTCAAATTGGACGAGATCGGGCGCGTTCAGGGTGGTAGAAAGATAAGAGTGTTGTGGTGTCACACAGTTAGAACATAATGCAGAATGCTGGGCGTGGAGCGGTGGCCCGCCGGCGGCGAGGTATGTGTTGGAATTGGGCTCTGTTCCTCAACCAGAAGGCAACCAGCATCATATGGCCATTAACTGCTCTTCCTTCACCTACTGATGCCTCCCAAAAAGAGACATGGTCAGCTGTCCCACAAAGCCCAGCTGCTATTCCACGAACAACCACTGGAGGGCCCCAAGCACCAAGGCAGAGCTGAGCCGCAACGCCCCACTCACACTCGGCAGGTGCCCTGCAAGCCCATTGACCCAGCCTCTACTTCCTGGGTATCCCCTCAGTTTGATACAACAGTAGAGAGCTTGTTTCCAGCATGCCGGAAATGTCATCGAGATCAGGCAAGACTTTCAAATAGAAAATAGACCTGCAAATTTCCACATCTGATCTTTGAAAGTCCACAGTCACCAGAAATCCCCTTAGGCAGGGAGCGTTCCAGTGGAGTAGGAAAGGATGCTTGTAGACAGCCCTTGGTTCCAATGCTCAGTCCCTAGAGCTGTGGAACCATCAGCACACACACTTCAGAGCTCACTGTGTGTGTTTGCTGACCTGGACATCCAGACCCCAGGGCCATCTGTAAGGAAAGATCTCAGTCCCCCAGGACAAAGGGAGAACTGCTTTCCAGTCTGTGTCTACAGCCAGACTCCCAACAGCCTGGAGCCTTGGGCCTGTTCTGGTTAAAGACACCCCAGAGGAGAAGTATGGATTAAAAGTCACATGGAGGAGACAAAAAGACCTACTTGTGTACCTCAGGGAGCGATGGGAGCTGAGTAGAAGCCAGTTCCTGGTGAACAACTGACTAGATTTCTCAGACATCCTCTTCTCCAGCAGTCTTGTAATACTGCTGATTTTCCTAGAGTTGCTACAATTCCATTTCTAGTTTACAAGACAGTATACTACAAGGATAAACTACAGATAACACCAATAGGAGAAAGATTTTCACTAGAGCCCCAGGGTCCTAAGGAATTTCAATGCCCAGATTTGCTCTTTAAGATGCCTTATGTCATAAACAGTTGAATTTAATGTCATGAACTGTTCATATTTCTCTTTTTTTTTTTTTGGTGGTACTAGGGATCAAACTCAGGACCTTACATTTGCCAGGAAAGCACTTGTTCCACTGAGCTATCTCTCCAGCCCTATATTTTTCTTTTATTAACCATTTAAAATTTTTAAATCCTTCCCTGGCAAGCACAAGGGTCTGAGTTCAAATCCCTGGTTCCGCAAAATAAATAAATAAAAGTAAATAAAATAAAATTTTTAAATGTTGTAGGAACCCAAAAATGCATGTAAATAAATGGTCACATAGAGAACCTTGCCTGTCAACAGTGCAACAATATTGTCTGCCACAAATGTTCATATTTGTTTCCTTTTCTTATTAATCCTTTGTCTCATCTAACCTAATTCTTTCCTTCTTTTGGTGGTGGTGGGATCAAATACAGGCCCTTACCCATGCTAGGCAAGTGTTCTACCACTGAACTACATTTTCAACCCTTTTTTGTTTTTAGTCTTTCAAAACAGCATCTTGTTGTATAGTTCAGACTGGCTTTCGGCTCACTATGTAGCCCAGGCTAGCCTCCAACTCTGATCCTCCTGCCTCAGCCACCAGAGATTGCTGATATGCACCACCACGCCCAGATTTCCATCTTACATTTTTAAATACTAAATGGCAGCCTCCACTGTGACCTAATGGATAGAAAAAAAGAAAAAAAAATCAAAGCAAGAGCTGGGCATGATTGTGTAGGCCTGTGATCCCAGGACTCTGGAGGTTGAGTCAGGAAGATCACTGGAAGTTTGAGGTCAGCGTAGGCTGCATAGTGAGTCCAAGGCCAGCTTTGGACTTGATAGTGAGACACTGTCTCAAAAATCAACATCAAGGGGGCCTGAGAGATGGCTCAGTGGAATAAGTGCTTCCCTGACAAGCACAAGGGCCTGAGTTCAATCTGGGTTCTGGAAAAAAAAAAAAAAAAATCAACAAGAGCCTTTGTAGTACATTGAGCTCCAGAAAGATAGCACTGGGGCCGGATGGGCAGTGGGTGACCATACCTCACTGAGGAAAACAAACATGGGCAAAGAAGATCCTAAGAAGCCGAGAGAAAAGATGTCATGATTTGCATTCTTGGTGCAAACTTGCTGAGAGGAGCACAAGAAGTACCCAGATGCTTCCATTAACTTCTCAGAGTTTTCTAAGAAGTGCTCAGAGAGGTGGAGGACCATGTCTGCTAAAGAAAAAGGAAAATTTGAAGGTCTGGCAAAAGCGGACAAGGCTTGTTATGAAAGAGAAATGAAAACTTATATTCCTAAAGGAAAAACAAAAAAGAAGTTCAAGAATCCCAATGAGCCCAGGAGGCCTCCTTCGATCTTCTTGTTCTGTTCTGAGTATTTCCCAAAAATCAGAGGAAAACATCCTGGCCTCTCCATTGGTGATGTGGCAAAGAAACTTGGAGAACTGTGGAATAACACTGCAGCAGATGATAAGCAGCCATATGAGAAGAGGGCTGCTAAGCTGAAGGAGAAGTATGAAAAGGACATCACTGCCTAGTGGGCTAAAGGAAAACCTGATGCAGCAAAAATGGGAGTCATCAAGGCTGAAAAAAGCAAGAAAAGGAAGAGGAAGAAGATGAAGAGGATAAGGAGAATGAAGAGGATGATGAATAAGTTGGTTGTAGCACAGTTTTTTCTTGTCTATAAAGCATTTAACCTCCCTGTACACAACTCACTCCTTTTGAAGAAAAAAAATTGAAATGTTTAAAAGAAAAAAATGAACAAAAGTAAAAAATTCTGACTTTATGGCTAATTGTACCCTTCATTATAGTGAATATAGTGGGATGAGGGGAGATTAAGGGGACATAGGTCAGTCACTTTGTGGTCTTTTCTTTCTAGTTCAGACTTGTAAACTGACATAGCATTAAAATAATTGTTTCTTACAGTAAAAACAAAATAAAACAATGCAGAATGAGAGTAGGAAGCCTCAGTTGAGAAGAAAACCCTCCTAAAAGAATGATGCAGTGTATAAAACAGAAAGTGTAATATGATATTCAAATCTGCAGTAAACTTTTTCCATTGGGAAAACTATAAATTGAAATAAAACATTGAACTGTTGTACCTCTGAAGGAAAACTAAATAAATTAGATAAATTAGCCCAGGGAAGGAAAAGAAAGGTCAGAGAAGAAGTCAGTATTTCACAGGCAGGTAATGTCTTAAAGAATACTTTGTAGGGAAGAATGAAAAGTGAAAATATGTAGCATTCACCATATAAGATAATTATTAACTATGTAAGGTAATTATTTATTATATAAGATACTATTTTATCTATGAAGCCAAATATTTCCTTTTGTGGAAATGTGGAAAATGCACCATATTTCTGCATAAAAACAGGGCCAGATTAGTACACCAAATACTTTTTGTGTTTTGGGCTCTGTTTAGAGTACTTGAGAAGCATCATTGCACAAAGATTACTTTCATAGACCAGTTTTGTCTATGAAACAAGGCTGGGTTTGAACACACTTTGTAGCCCAGGCTGGCATACATCTCAAAGTGATCCTCCTGCCTCCCCATCCCAAGGGCTGGGATGACAGGTGTACACCACAGTGCCTGGTTCATAGACCAGTTCTTTAAGGTCATAGGTGCTGGAAAAGAAATCAGCAAGTATAGAGAAGAGACAGGCGCCTTTCGGCCGGAACCACCGGTAATTTGCAAAAATGACACAAAGGGCAAGAGGAGGGGAACCTGGTATATGTTTTCCAGGCCTTTTAGAAAACATGGGGTTGTTCTTTTGGCCACTTACATGCAAATCTACAAAAAAGGGTGATATTGTAGACATCAAGGGAATGGGTACTGTGCAAGGAGTGCCTTGCAAATGTTACCATGGCAAAACTGGAGGAGTCTACAACGTTACCCAGCATGCTGTTGGCATTGTGGTAAACAAGCAAGTTAAGGGCAAGATACTTGCCAAGAGGATTAATGTGCGTATTGAGCATATTAAACACTCAAAAAGTTGTGATAGTTTCCTGAAACGTGTCAAGGAAAATGATCAGAAAAAGAAGGAAGCCAAAGAGAAAGGTACCTGGGTTCAACTGAAGCACCAGCCTGCCCCTCCCAGGGAAGCATACTTTGTGAGGACCAATGGGAAGGAGCCTGAGTTGCTGGAATCTATTCCCTATGAATTCATGGCATAAACTGGGGGTGTTGCTCTGCCACTCAGTGCCTAATTGGCAGCTTAAGTGTTCTAGATCCCATGTCAAAATAAAATCATCCTGTATTGTAAGGGTGGTTTTCTTAGTTGAATAAGTATGTGGTGACTTCTTACCTCAGAAATATTTGCAGCAGATGTTCACTGTACCTAGTAATTATTTGTAGTCTGTACTCTTCAGTGTTTTTCTTGCTGAAAGATATTGCTGAGGTATTGTGCAGATGTATACCCAAATATTCAAATATTTATAAAATATTTATTTATATTGGCTTGAAGATCCTGTAAATCATCATGAGGAAAAGATGTATCAAATTAAAGGAAGTCACTTTAGAAACAAATGTAAGTCCATTTCAGTTAAAAAAATTGTTTAAAGCACCTTTAAAAAAAAGAGACAGGCATCTGTAGGTTTTTACTATACTTGATTTCAAAAAAGGTAATAGTGGTAAATAAGATAATATTCATTGTTTCTGGATCCTGTAGGAGCATTAAATATATTTTTAGGGCCAGGGAGATAGCTCAGTTGAATAAGCACTTGCCTGGCAAGCAAAAGGGCCTGAGTTCAATCCCTGGTTCCACAAAACAATAATATATATATATATATCTTGGTCTTACCTTTGGATATTAATTAGGAGCACTGTTCCTTGAGTAAACCTCATTACCCACTGGGAAAAAGAATACCATTTGTAAGGGCCTGTGAGATAGCTCAGGTGACTAAGTGCCTGCTTAGGCAAGCACAGGGACTGAAATGGCTTCACCCCCAGGTGTGGTATGCCCACCAGCACCACCACCTGAGGCTGGGCATGGTGGTGCACATCTGTAATACCAGCACTGGGGAGGCTGAAAACAGGAGGATCACTATGAGTCCGAGCTGTATAGTGAGACCCTGTGCCAAATATATTAAAAAAAAAAAAAAAAAAACTTTTGTGAAGTTACACTTTTTTTTTTTAACCAAGAATGAAACTGAAGACCTTGTACTTGCCATGCCACTGAGCTGTATCCCTAGCCCTGTGAAGTTACACTTTTCTGTCCTATTGTATCCTGTAGGTCTGATCTAAGCCAAGGTGACCCTGTTCAGGATCATTTACCATTTAAGAAGACTCTTTTGTTAGTGTGGAAGATGGTTGCCAGTCACAGGTAGGTCTCCAAAATGGTAATAGGATTAGTTTACAACTGAGGTAGGGATTAAGCATAAAAGGAGATATGTTCACCTCTTACATGATAGTTGTGACACAGATATTTTAAGACTGGCTTAACCATTTTAAGTATCTACAGCTGATTTCACTAGTCTGTGTAAGACATAGTTGCTGTGCCATTTGAATTGCCTCTAGAAATTAATTACTATTAAATATTTCATGTTTAAATGTGCATGTCAGGCCAGGGAGATAGCTCAGTGGTCTAAGCATCTGCCTAGCTAGGGCAAGGACCTGGGTTCGATCCCAGTACTGCATGCCCTGTCTAGCACCCCCTGCCCTGGGGCCACCATGAAACCAAGAGAGGTGTCACATGCTTGTAATCCCAGCGCTGATGAGGCTGAGACAGGAGGATCACTGTGAGTCTGAGTTGCGTAGCAAGACCCTGTACCAATACATAATTTAAAAAATATATATATATGTTTCCTAATGGGATGGGTTCTCTTTTTGAGAGATAGAGCTTCAGCAACTTTAAACAAATTTAGTGGATTATAATATTAGTTAAGTATTTTATAGTTTTAAAAAACTTTCTCAGTGGGAGGTTGAGGCAGAAAGTTCACAAGTTTGAGTCCAGCCTGGGCAATTTAGCAATTTAGTGACATCCTGTCTCCAAATTTTAAAAAGGGCAGGATTAGCCTGTGCACAGTGGCACATGTTGTAATCCCAGCAATTGGGAGGCTGAGACAAGAGGATCACTGTGAGTTCAAGGCCAGCCTCAATTACATAGTGAAACCCTATCTCAAAAAGCCCAAAAGGGAGAGGGAACTGGGAAATACATACCTCAGTACAAAATTCCTCAGTACCACCCCCCCAACAAACAAGAACAATAAAGCAAAAACTCTAGCAAGAGGAAACTAATAGATTTCTTCCATGTAGTGTTCAGATTTTATTCCCCTAACAAATCTAACAAGAACTAAACCAAGAGTAAATTCTCTTGGTTTCTTTATCTCTCACTTTTTTCTTAACAGGTTCAGCAGCCCATTTTTGAAACCTGTGTCAGATAAGCAGGCCCCAGGGTACAACGATGTGGTGAAAAGGTCAGTGGAAAGTGGTCAAGAGATTTTGGATACTGTCTTAGTTGCTTTTCTCTCGCTTCTGGAAAAAATACCTGATACTCAAAATGAGGGAAGGAAAGGTTTATTTAGCTCATAGTTACTGGAAGTTTTAAGACACTGGAGAAGAGATTAGGGTGCTGTGGCGTCCAGGATGACTCTCTCCACATCACTGAGAAAGCACCAACTAGCCAGTTTAACAGTTCACCCCTCTCTGGCCCCGCCCCTCAGCCTCCTCTCCCTGTCCTCTGGCCCCACCCCTCAAGCCACCTGTTGCTCTTCCAGCCTTGTCTGACCCATAACTTACATTAGGCTTTGGGGGGACAACTAGACACAAACCACAACAGCTGCTTTCATGCCTTTTTAAACTTTTTAGTTTTTATCTATTAGATTATTTATATTACATGCAAATGTAACAAGTTAATAAAGTTATGGTAAGTTCAGTGTCTTCATTTGAAAAGTAATGTAGGGAACAAAAGGATGATTCAAGCTATTTTTTTTTAATATTGACCTTTAAAGTTATATAACTCATTGCTTATATTCTTAAATTAGCCTCTGTTTTGAACAATATTCTTTTTTTAGTTTTGTTTTTCATAACTGGGGCTTGAACCCAGGACCTCATATTGAGCTGTACCCAGCTCATTTTTATATTTTGAAACATAATCTCACAAAGTTGCTAAATTACCCTGGCTGGGCTCCAATTTGGAATTCCTCTGCATCCTCCCAGAGTGCTGGGATTACAAGCACCAACCACCACACCCAGTTTTGACACTATTCTTTTGGAGCAAAATTTTAAGAGTATTACAGATCTAAAATGCCCCCCTCTCAATAAAATGATTTGTCTTCCAGGGCTAGGGAAATAGCTCAGCGGCTTAAGTGCCTGCCTGGCAAGCTCAAGGTTCTGAGTTTGATATCTAGTACCAAAAAAAAGATACATATTTCAAAGGTCTCTTACATATTCAGAGGTAGGATATTTGGAAGATGATTGTGAGGAAACTGTATATAACTGAATGTGCTGTTAGGATGTGGGGCTTGGGTGAAAGTATGTCACTGGGGACTTAACTTTTGAAAAAAGTTACATCCTCTTTAGCTCATCCCTTCTCTTTACTTCCTGCTGCCATAAGATGAGCAGCTTTCTTCTGTAATGGTCTTTTAACATGTGCTATTCTACCTTGGAGCCAGCTGACTGTAGACTGAATACCTCCAAACCGTGAGCCAAATTAAAATGATGTCTGTAGGGACTTATTGGGCTCTTTGGTGTATCCCAGGTAGGAACTACAATGAAAATGAGGACAAGATAGAAAACAGACAATAGCTGAGTCAGGTGGAGATCCTCTCTCCTAAGCTGAGAAGAATACCAAGAATGGTAGAGCATTTATTTATAGCCTTGAGAGGTTGATATTAATTTCAGCCTTCCTACCCAGAAATCAGTTAAGAAGCTGCAGAGGCTTGTTTACATGCTTTGTTTTTTTTTTTTTTTTTTTTTTTTTTTTTTTTTTTTTTTTTTTTTTTTGTTTTTAATTGTCCACATTTTTATTTTACCTTTTCTATTTGGGATTTTATGCTTGGAAGATTTTTAAATAATTGTGTTTACATGCTTTGAGGCACTCTCTCAGGCTGGCCTTGTCCTGCACTTGTAATTTCCAGCTTTAGCTGCTCCCAACATCTCTCTTGTTTGTAAATGATGGGTGTTTAGTTGAAGTTGGAAAAGTGCTTGGAGATACAGTCCCAATATCCATAGCAATGGTCAGTTACCAGTCTAGCTAGCAATTGTCAGAAGCTGCTGGTGATTTGAACCCTTTATGACTAACATATTGCTCTGGCATTAAGATACATCTTAAGCCAGGCGTGGTGGTGCAGGCCTGTAATCCCAGCACTCGGGAGGCTGAGGCAGGAGGATTATTGTGAGTTCGAGACCAGCCTGAGCTACAAAGTGAGCTTAAGGCCAGCCTGAACTGCATAGTGAGACCCTGTCTCAAAAAGACAAAAAAAAGATACATCTTGTGGTTGTACTTCGCTGTGGGATGTGTAAGACCAAGTTAAGGCAAAACACATATTAACCAGTTTGCACTATCTACTAAGGTCAGTTAAGTCTCCTCAGAATTTAACTGGGAACTATGTAGAGAACCTGTTAGATCTGTCAGTGTCAGCCATCTGAATTAGTCACAGCCATTGCTTGATGAAGTTGCTTTCTGTGAAAACTTAGATTTTTGCTCTCCTAGTGACTCTCCTTAGGCAAACTATACATTGTAGAATCACCTTCTTCTGGGAAACATAATCTCCTTGATCAGAAAAATCAAGGACTCAATTGAGTAATAGAGTGTCTCAGTAGAGGAAGTTCTCTTATGTCCTGGGTCTTTACTGAACTCAGAGGAGGTTAGTGCCAACATTTTGGCTATCCTGTTATCCCAACTATCTTTCTGATTTTCAGTTTCTAAACCTCAGTTAAATATCCAGAAGAGAAGCTTAATGACATCACACTGTAATGAAAGCAGTAAATTTAAAATTGCTATTTTATCTGAATATCCAACACTTTATAATGTAAAATAGAACTGTTATTTTCTAACAACCATGGATATTCTAATATTTAAATCCCTGCTGAATTTATTTATTTTATTTTGTGGACCTACGGATTAAACTTAGGACCTTGCACTTGCCAGGCATGCACTTATGCCACTGAGCTATCTCCCTGCCCCACACCCCATAAAATTTAACAGACATGGGGACAAGGAGATGGCTCAGTGCAATAAGCCCTTGATTGAGAATTTAACAGACATTACAAGGTAGAAAGTATTAATTATTGAATCTGTGATATAATTCAGCTATAAAAAAATAAGATAAGTATATAGCTACACTCTCGTCATCCACTGATAAGAGACATCTGCTAATAATGCCTGTAAGTATAATATCATGTATGCACCTTGTACAACACCAAAACATTACGAAAACATTTTGCAATGTATTGATTTTTTGAATCTATCCTGTTAATTTGTCTTGAAACCGTCTCATTGCTATTTGTTCTTCAATAAAAATAATAATAATAAAAAAGAATTTAACAGACAACAGTTCTATATCTTGACACAGAATTTAGAATCAAAACTATACATGACATTGTAGCATGACAGTCATACTTACATTTTCATTTTGAGATAACAATCCCTTTTAACCAATTACCTATAGCTAATATAAAACTTTTTCCTAATTTGTTATCTTTTAATGAGATATACATCAACTAAGTTTTTTGGTCAGCAATCCTTGGGCCAGGGAGATAGCTCAGTGGAATAAATGCTTGCCTGGAAAGTTTGATCCTGGTACCACCAAAAAAAAAAAAAAAAAAAAAAAAAAAAAAAAAAAAAAAAAAAAAAAAAAAAAAAAAAGAAAAGAAAAGAAAAGAAACTTCTATAAGCAATCCTTGCTTTACATTTAGAAAGACCTATACATCTGGAATCATGAATACATTTAATACACCATGAAATTAATACTAAGGATTACCATACATACGTGAAAACCTCTCTCTCTCACTCTCTCTCTTTCGGTATTTTAGAGAAGGTCCACAGGATGTTCAGGGCCTCCCTACTAGATCTGACTCAGTGAATTGCCTATTTATAGCCTCCCAAGAGCTGGGATTACAGGCACATGCCACCATATCCAGTCTGTTGTCTCTTGATTTAATTTCGTACAAAGAGCATCTTTTGCTGATAAAACCTTATTGTATTTTTTCTGGAAAACTATCTTTTGACCATGACTCCAAATTATTTGGAGTATCTCCCAAGAGACTCTAGAGATCATGGGGTCTCTGTATTAGTGAACAAAGGTTGACCACTCCTCCATTTACCAACTGGAGTCCTGTCCATTGATTTCTCCCTATCCTTAGCAACCATTGTTTAATTATAAATTTTTTTATGATCTCTCAGCTAATCAATTTTGATATTTTGACTGAAAAATGGTTGATCTCAACTAAAAATGAACAACTGTGTTCATAGAAGTCTGGGATAACGTGAACCAAGTGCCAGAACATTTGCTATCTGATAAGGGCTCCTTTCTGCTTGCAAGATAACATCTTTAATACTTACCTGGCATGGGAGATACCATGATCACAAAGATGGTTTTCCCAGAGTGAGGTTTATCCATTGCCCTGCAATTTCCCAAGTGTTGAAAACGACACCGCATAATTTGTAGTAGTGGGGGACTGCATTCTTATTCTCCCCTATATACAGGGAAGGTGACAAAAAGGCATAGCATGCTTCCTTTAATCTCAAACCCTTTTATGAAGATGCTCGATCTTTTTTTTTTTTGGTGGTACTGGGGATTGAACTCAGCATCTTGTGCTTGCCAGGCAAGCACTTATTCTACTGAGCTAACTCCCTGGCCCTGTTCAATCTTATTGAGAGTAGAGCCCTTGTGATTTTTTAAAAAATGTATTTAGTATAGGATCTATAGGATCTTACTATACAGATAGGACAATAGTTTTCAGCCTCCCCAAGTGCTGGGAGAGCCCTTGTGATTGAAATCATCTCCCAGAGGCCATCTCTCTTAATACTAAGGTTTAACAGTTTCAACATGAAGGTGAGGTTTTTTTTTTGTCTTTTTGAGACAGCGTCTCACTATGCACTTCAGACTGGCCTTGGGGTCACTTTTTAGCCCAGGCTGCCTGGAGCTCACAATGATCCTCCTGCTTCAACCTCCCGAGTGCTGGGATTACAGGTGTGCACCACCATACCTAACTTTCAATATGAGATTTACAGGGGACACCATCATTCAAACTAGCAGAGATGAACTCCTTTCTATAAATGAGGAAAGCAAGATTTGGGGATAGTTAGGACCTGCCTGTGATTAAATAAAAAATAATAATTTATTTATTTTAACATTCACTATATTCAGCTGAGAACGGTAATACATGCCTGTAATCCCAGAACTTGGGAGTCTGAGGTAGGAGAATCATCACAAGTTCAAGGCCAGCCTCAACTATACATTAAGACCTTATCATAAAAAAACCCAGAAAATTAATTGTGTACTTATACTTCATGTCTATGAAATGGCACCTATCGTTTAATCTGTATGGGAGAAATAGATTAAATACCTAATATATGGTTATACATTATAAAGAGCAAATAATTACTGTGTAACAAATGGATTGTGGGATCATCTTATGATTGTACTACCTGGAGCCAGCACTACTCCTGCAACACTAAGGTGGCTTGACCTGTGGGCCTTGGAGTCAGGCTGCCTCTAAATTGGAATCTAGGCTGTGTGTGACTTTGGGTAAGTACTATTTCAGTTCTTTAAATCTCAGTTCTCTCATGTGACAAATGAAGATTATAATAATACCTGTCCTTACTTGATTAAGTTTTGTTTTGTTTTGTTTTTACAGTATTAGGAATTGAACTCAGGACCTCACTCTAGGCAGGCACTCTTCTGCTGAGTCATATCCCCGGGTTTTCTTTTTCTGTTATTGTTTTGTTTTGTTTTGTTTTGTTTTTTGGTGTTTTTGTTTTATTTGAGTCTTACTATGATGCCAGAAGTATCCTTGAATTCCTCTCACCTTAGCTTCCCAAGTGGCTGAGATTACAAATGTATATCATTTTTTTGGTGGAACCGAGGACTGAACTCAGACCCTTGTGCTTGCGAGGGAAGCACTTATTCTACTGAGCCATATCCTTGGCACAAATATATATCATTGAACCTGGCTCCCTCTTCTTATTCAAGAGACTGAGGCGGTGGATCTAGAGTTCCAGGCCAGTCTGGACAACATACCAAGATTCTATCTCTTACTAATAATAGCAACAACAAAGACAACAATATGCAATGTATTAATTATTATATATTAATAACTTTCTAACCTGCTTTGAAACTATTTCATTGTTATTTTATCTTTTCTTCTCTTAAAATGAATAAAAATTAACAAAATAAAATATAAAAGAAAATAGACTGTGATCAGATTTTCTAGTCCATTGGAAAGTACACTGTGAGCTGCTAAGATTATATTTATTCCTCCCATAGTGGGTATCTTCTAAATAATTGTCCATACTATCCTTAAACTTATTTTTCTTCTTTACCTGACTTCTTTAACACTTTTGATGGTGAATTTGGTACAGATTAAATGGAACCAATAAATTCTCTGTTCCTGTCAAAAAAAAAATGATAATAGCAACAGCAATAGTAACTACTTTATGTGTGTATTAAGAGGATTAAGAGTGGCTGCCCTTTTTATTATTTGAAGAGTCATTATCTTTAGTGACTATCTTCTCTCTGTTTTTAATGTATTTGGTTGTTACAAGATCTCACTATGCAGCTTGTTCTCATGGTGTCCTGCTACTTTCAGTCTCCCCAGAGCTGGGATTACAGATATGTGCTGTTACTCCTGGACCCTGCCCCCTTGGGGCAGGGCTGATACAAAATGTGGTGCTAGGGATCCACCCATGGTCCCTGAACTGGCCTAAGCTTGCCTAAGCAGGTGCTTTTAGTTTGCTGAACTATCTCACTGGCTGCTTTAGTGATTATTTTCATTTAGAGCCAGATAATTTCTTCTACATTAAAGTTTGAAGCTGGGCATGCTGGCACATACCTGTAATCCAGCATTTGGGAGGTTGAGGAAGGAGGATTACTGCGAGTTTGATGCCTGTTGAGACTACATAGTGAGTGAAAGGCCAACCTGAACTATATAGTGAGACCCTGTCTCAAAAAATAAAGTGAATTCTTGATCATTTGTAGACCCATGGACTTAACTAGCCTCAAGAGGAATCTATCAAAGGGACGGATCCGAACCATGGCACAGTTTCTGCGAGACCTGATGCTGATGTTCCAAAATGCTGTCATGTACAATGACTCCGATCACCATGTATATCACATGGCTGTGGAGATGCAGCGGGAAGTCTTGGAGCAGATTCAGGTATTGCAAAGAGCCCCCCCCCCAAAAAAAAAAGGAGTAGGGAGGGTAGCTCTGGAATTTGACTTTGGAAAGTCTATGAAATTAAGAGTGATAAGGTTGGAGATATAGCTCAGAGGCTCAAGTGTCTTCCTGGCAAGCACAAGATCCTGAGTTTCGTTCCTGGTACCACATAAATAAAGTCTGATTAAAAATAAGAAAACAAACCTGGGCATGGTAGCCCATGCCTTGTAATCCCAGCACTCGGAAGGCTGAGGCAGGAGGATTGTTGTGAGTTCGAGACCAGCCTGAGCTACAAAATGTGTTTAAGGCCAGCCTGAACTGCATAGTGAGACCCTGTCTCAAAAAGACAAAAAAAAAGAAAAAAAAAGAAAGAAAGAAAAAAGAAAGAAAGAAAGAAAACAAGGACCAGCTGTGTGTGCTGAGACTGCAGTTGAGACTGGGCGTGGTAGCTCACACCTATAATCCCAGCTCTTGGAATGCTGTAAACAGGCAATCACTACAAGTCCAATCTAGTAATGAGACCCTGAACACCCTGTAGAACCTTCCCAGAAAGAAAGAAGGAAAGAAAGAAAGAAAGAAAGAAAGAAAGAAAGAAAGAAAGAAAGAAAGAAAGAAAGAAAGAAAAGAAGGTTGATACTGTGGCCTTGCATTCCCAGAGTTTGTTTTTAGACCTTAAGGGAAAACACTAGCTGGCATGCAGCAGTGCCTGCTGGGCAAGCACAAGGTCCTGAGATTCACACACACACACACACACACACACACACACACACACCCCACACACATACCCCCCCCCCACACACCACACACACACACACCACACACACACACACCCCAAAAACAGAAAGAAAGCACTGAAGCTCAGTAGGTCCAATTTTAATACATAGTACAGTGAGGTAGACTAGAAAAGCAAGTGGCAAGAGAGCTGGGGATGGACAATTAATGAGAACTTCTGTGCCTACAGCCTTAAATTGAAGGCCCCAAAGTACAAACCAGAGGCTGTAGTCACACTCCATTTTTCAGTTATATCTGTAGGTATTGATGTACATTCATGCTTTCCTACATTTATGTTTCCTTTTATAAGAGTAGGAAACTTTAAGCCGGGCATGGTGGCACAGGCCTATAATCCCAGCACTCGGGATGCTGAGGCAGGAGGATTGTTATGAGTTCGAGACCAGCCTGAGCTACAAAGTGAGCTTAAGGCCAGCCTGAACTGCATAGTGAGACCCTGTATCAAAAAGACAAAAAAAAAAAGTAGGAAACTTTATTAGACAAAAGGAATCAAGAACAGTGATGAGGCAAGGGAGAATAGGAATAGCTCCTGAGAAAAAGGAGGAGTCTAAAATAAGTTGCCCCGGGGCCGGAGAGATGGCTCAGTGGAACAAGCGCTTCCCTGGCAAGTGCAAGGGCCTGAGTTCAATCCCTGGTTCTGCCAAAAAAAAAAAAATAATAAAAAATAAAATAAAATAAAATAAAATAAGTTGCCCTTTTCCATATTTAGAGGATAACATGCAGTAGCTTCAAAAAAACATTGGGCTTTCTTTTCTGGACAGCATCGTCCTTTAAAGAAAAGGCAATGTAGTGAAATTTATTTGCCAAAAATAAAATTGCATTCAATCCTTTGTAGCCTGAAAGATTCATAGCTTGCTCTGTGTTCCCTGACAGGTGCTGAATATTTGGTTAGACAAAAGAAGAGACCTAAGTAGTCAGAAATCAGTACCAGCCAACCCAGGGGATGATGGAAATCCGTTCTGTTAACCTGGAGCTGCTGCCATGACCAATCCTGGAGTTTTTGACCTTCCCCTTGAGACTGATTAGAGAAGATCTCAGGACTTGGTTACAGATTCTTAGTGAGCCTTTCTAGTAAGAGAAATAATGTCTTACCTCACAACCAAGGAACTGAAAATGCCTGCAAGTCTGATATTTTTAGAGATGGTGATGTGAGGGAGCTAAGAGTTGGGTTACTGCCACTAACATTTGCCACATTTTTATTCAATAGGCTTAATTTAGAGGTAGATTAAGCATTTACTATTGTTGTATAAATAAATATTTCATAAACCAACCTGTTTTTTAATGATTATAGAAACTCAGTTTAGAAGGGCAGGGTCATGTGTTGAAACAAGTTAGAGAGTTGACTCAAGTCTTATATATGGTGTCTTAAAGGGGATGAAGTAGTCACTGGGAAGTGTCTATCATGTCTCACATAAAAACAAGAGTTTGAAATAAAAGTAATTATAGCTAGGCCTGGTGGCACAGGCATGTAATTCCAGTATTCTGGGAGGCAGAAGCAGGAATATCATATCCTTGGACCCAGCCTGGTCAAAGTAGCACTTAGCAAAACCCTTTGGGGGAGGAGTGGGAGGAAGGGAAGTGACAAAAAAGGCTAGGAATGTTAGTGCAAAGGCCTTGGGGTTCCATCCAGTGTAACCTCAAGATAAATCATGAGAAACTTACAAAACATCCAGTATCCCAAGATTCACAGGGAAATAAAAACGCCCGTAGCTGATTTCCCTTAATTAAAACTAGTGCAAATTATTAATAGTGGGTCGAGAAGATGACTCAGTAGAATAAGGGCGCAAGGGCCTGAGTTCAATCCCTAGTTCCGCAAAAAAAAAAAAAAAAAAAAAAATAATAATAATGATAATGGGATTGGCCCTCTACGGCCACCGTAGGGTGGTAACTGCGGCTTCAAGTCTCCTAGCAACAAGCTGCCTCGGAAAGGCACGCACTGAGGTAAGTATCTGAGAGCTTCACCCTGGGGCAAACCAGAGGACTTGGAGACCCGTTTTCCAGTCGGGCTTTACAACATAAAGTGAGCCCAGTGGGTTGCTTCACTCAGGCCGCTAACAGGGACCCCTCTGCTAATGCTGGAGTGGCGTGCAGGGTTGCTAACCAGTCTCCTCCTCCTTCCCCTCCTCCTCTCCCTGCGGCTCAACCCAGCCCTCCCCAGTCAGGTGCTGCTGCTCTCAAGTTCCCGGTTGGTCTTGATCCTGTGAGCTCTGATCCCCAGGACTCAGCTAGTCACAGGAGAAATCATTGAGAAATCATTTCTATTTATAGAAAAATACATAGCAGTTTCTACTTTTATAAGCTAAAAAAATCTAGTAATACTGCTACTCTTAATCACAATTACATTGAATTTGAGATTGGGGATACATGTCTTTACAGTTGATACTTGTCAAGAAACTAAGATTGTACCTGGAAAGGCCAAAATGGAGCTATCAATGCCCCCTCCTCAGATCTATGTAGAAAAAACTCTGGCCATTATCAAACCCGATATTGTTGACAAAGAGGAGGAGATCCAAGATATTATTCTCAGGTCGGGGTTCACCATTGTTCAGGTAACATCTGGAATGATCATAGTAGATTGGGGGGGATATTTTATGGGTATATTTTATACAAAATAATAGCATTCATCCAAGAAATTTGTACCTGTATGATATATCTTGTTTCTTCTTTTTTCTCCTACTCCCCTTCTTTTCCATCCCCTCCAAACCTTTTCCTTATTTACAAAGTCTTTGTTTCCATTTTCCCCTTCCATTCCGTTTTTTACTTGTCCCTTCTTTCCTTTTCCTCCTCCCCTTTCTTTATTCCCCTTCTCATTTGAACATTTTCTTCCAGTTTTCCAGTATCTATTATACATGTTGGTCCTTATTTATACTTTAGGTTTTTCACACCAGAGAAACAATGAAATATTTAAATATGTGTGTCTGATTTATTTCACTTAAGTGTATGGTCTCAAGGTACATACATTTAGCTACCAATGCCTCAAGCTCATCTTTCTATATGGCAGAGGCAGAGTAATACTCCATTATATTAAAAAAAAATCATCATTGTCCATTCATCATTGATGGGCATTTGGTCTGTTTCCAAGATTTAGCTACTACAGACTTTATCACTATAAACATGGCTGTTCACATACCAATATGTTTTGAAGATTTTCTTTCAGAAAGGTAACAGGAAGGGGACTGGGTGGATTGAAACATCTAGTATTATTTTTTTTTTATTTTATTTTTTGTGGTATCAGGGCTTGAACTCAGGACTCTGCACTTGCCAGGCAAGCACTTGTTCTACTGAGCTATCTCCCCACAGAATGTCTAGTTTTAGTTTTTTGAGGAATCACCACACTGATTTCCACAGTGGTTGCACCAGTCTATACTTCCACCAGCAGTGATGGAAGGGTTCCATTTTGCCAACAGCCTTGCCAGTATTTTTTTTTTTTTTAAAGACAGAGTCTCACTATGTAGCCAGGCTGTACTTGAACTCACTTTGTAGCATAGGCTGGCCTTGAGTTTGTGGCAGTCCTCCCAAGTGCTGGGGTTACAGATGTGTACGACCATGCCCAGTTATTGGTTGATTTCTTACTATTAGCCATTATTCCTGGGGTGAGATGTAATCTCAGTGTTGTTTTAATTTGCATTTCTCAAATAACCAATTATGTTAATTTTTTTCATATATTTATTTGCTCTTTCTACTTTTTAATCTGAGAAGTATGTCCATTCATTTCATGTTCATTTTTGAATTGGGTCTTTAATTTGGAGGGGTCTTGATTTTTTTGAGTTTTTTCTGTTAAGATAATTGTACGAATTTTGAATTCTTTATATGTTCTATATATTAGTCCTTTATAAAGAACAGCTATCAAAAAAGATTTTTCCCTCAATATTGGTTGTCTAGTCATGCTGCTGTTGGGTTTGTTTTTGGGTGTTTTTTTGTTTGTTTGTTTTGTCTTTTTAAGTCAGGGTCACACTATGCAGTTGAGGCTGGTCTTGAGCTCACTTTGTAGCACAGGCTAGTCTCAAACTCCCAATGATCATCCTGCCTCAGTCTCTGAGTTCTGGAATTACAGATATGCGCTGCTGCACCCAGCAGTTATTCTAGGAACCTTTTGGTGGAGTTTTTGGGGTCTTCTATGTAAAGTATCATGTCATCTGAAAATGATAATTTATTTTTTATTTATTTATTTGGTACAGGATCTTGTCACACAATTCAGACTCATAGTGATCCCCT
Organism: Ctenomys sociabilis; assembly: GCA_004027165.1. Lineage (NCBI taxonomy): Eukaryota > Metazoa > Chordata > Mammalia > Rodentia > Ctenomyidae > Ctenomys > Ctenomys sociabilis. Next base: position 24,340 of record PVKA01029858.1, read on the forward strand.
TGTCTCAGCAGGTTTTGTTGGTGGTTTCTTTTGCTGTGCCAAAGGTTTTTTAATGAAGTCCCAGTTGTTGATTCTATCTGATAGTTCCTGGGCAGGGGCTGGGGAAATGGCTCAGTGGAATAAGTGTTTCGCTGGCAAGTGCACAGGCCTGAGTTCAATTCCCGGTTCCATCAAAAAAAAAAAAAAAGAAATTTGACTGAGTGTGGAGTTGCTGCATTTTTAAATCTGTCTCATTGATCCCCAGGTCTGCTTTTTTGAGTTTTTTTTTTTTTTTTTTAAAGGTCTACAGGGTGTTCAGGGTCTCACTACTAGATGACTCAGTAATTTGCCTGTTTACAGCCTCCCAAGAGCTAGGATTAGAGCTCTTGGATTACACCACACCCAGTCTTAGTTGCAGTCTCAGTGCAACCTGGGGGCAGGGCCAGCATAGCAGGCCCAGGATCTAACCTGTAGCTTTGTAGTATAATTTCAAGTCAGGGATTATGATGCCTCCTGCCTTGCCTTTGTTGCCCAGAATTGTTGTTGATATTCTAGGTCTCTTATGATTCCAAATGAATTTTTAAGATATTTTCTCTAATTTTGTGAGATATACTGTTGGTATTTTGTTTGGTATTGCATTAAATCTGTGTAATGATTTTGGAAGTATGGCCATTTTCATTATATTGGTTCTTCCTACTCAAGATCAAGGGGTCTCTGTCTATTTTCTGATATTCTTTTTTTTTTTTTTTTGAGACAGGGTCTCACTATGCAGTTCAGGCTGGCCTGAAGCTCACTTTGTAGCTCCGGCTGGGCTGGAACTCACAACAGTCCTCCTGCTTCAGCCTCCCAAGTGCTGGGATTACAGGCATGTGCCACCACACCCGGCTCATTTTCTGATATTCTTTTTGTGTGTGTTATTCTACTGAGCCATCTCCCTGGCCCTGCATTTCTTTTTTTCTAGATGGCTTTGTGAAAAGTATTGTTTCCCTAATTTCTCAATGAGTCTGTCTTTTCTTTTTCTTTTTTTGAGGCAGAATTTTGCTGTGCCATTCAGGCTGGCTTTGAACTCTCCACCAACAATGGAAAAGGGTTCCTTTTTCCCCTAGTCCCACCATTATTTGTTACTGGTGAATTTCTTTCTTTCTTTTCTTTTCTTTTTTTTTTTTTTTTTTGTGAACTGGGGATTGAACTCAGGCCCTCGCACTTGCCAGGGAGGCACTTATTCCACTGAGCCATCTCCCTGACCATGAATTTCTTGACATGTCCATTCTTTCTAGGTGAAATAGAATCTCAGTGCTGTTTTAATTTGCATTTCTCAAATGTCCAGTGATGTTTCATATATTTATTTGCCATTTATATTTCTTTATCTGAAAAGTGTATATTCATCTCAGATGCCTATTTTTTCATTGCATCTTTGAGTTTTGGGGACCTGATTTCATTTTACTTCTTTATATGTTCTAGATAGAAGTCCTTTGTCCAAGGGACAGTTGGCTAAAATTTTTTTCCCTATTCATGAATTTTTACTATGTTGATGATTTTTCTGATGTACAAAAACTTTTCAAGGGGCTGTGGTGTGCTGCCTTTGTCCCCAGGCAAGTGTGGCCAGGTGGAGATTTGGCAGGCATGATGGGGTGGGAGAAGCTGTCCATTCACTTTGTGCCTGGATGCTGCTGGCTGGTGGTGGAGGAAGTGAACATCCCCAGCAGGTGGGTTCTGGTGACTGGTGCCATCCTGCTTCTTGGTGGAGCTGTGTACAAAGAATTCCAGCAGAACTGGCATGCGATTGGTTGTGGTTTTAGAAGAGCAAGGCCAAAGTTTGAACAGGTTAATCTATTGGATTCTGAAGCAGTTCATCACATTATTCATGATTTTCAGCCCCATGTCATAGTACATTATGCAGCAGAGAGAAATCCAGATATTGTAGAGAATCAGCCAGATGCTACTTCTCTGCTTCATATGGATGCTTCTTTGAATTTAGCAAAAGAAGCAGCTGCAGTTCGAGCATTTCTTATCTACATTAGTTCAGATTATGCATTTGAAATGGATGGAACAAATCCACTTTATAGAGAGGAGGACATACCAGCCCCCCAAAATTTATATGGCAAAACAAAATTGGAAGGAGAAAAGGCCATGTTGGAGAATAATTTAGGAGCTGTTGTTTTGAGAATTCCTGTTCTGTATGGGGAGGTTGAAAAGCTCAAAGAAAGTGCTGTCACTGTTATGCTTGATAAGGTGCAGTTCAGCAACAAGTCAACATACATGGACCACTGGCAGCAGAGGTTTCCCACTCACATCAAGGATGTAGCCACTGAATGTTGGCAGCTGGTGGAGAAGAGAAAGCTGGATTTGTCAGTTAAGGGAACATTGCACTGATCTGGCAATGAGCAATGACGAAGTATGACATGGCGTGTGCGATCACCAATGCTTTCAATCTCCCCAGCAGTCACTTATTACTGACAGCCCCGTCATAGGAGCACAGTGTCCAAGAACTGCTCAGTTTGACTGCTCCAAATTGGAGACCTTGGGCATTGGCCAGCGAACATCTTTTTGAATTGGAATTGAGTCACTCTGACCTTTCCTTATTGATAAGAGGTGGAGACAGACTAATTTTTCATTAGTTTATATGCATTTGTGTTTTTTAATGAGATATATGGTATGTGGCAATTTTTAAAGAAAGAAGGAAAGTTTTGTATGAATATTCTTTTAGTTTGTGACTATGGTTCAATGATGCGCTTGCACTAGTGAAGGTGTATAAAGAAATTAGAAGGCATTGATGCCTTGTGTGCATTAACGATTTTTCTCTATCATTTTGTCCTGGTTTAATTTGAATAAAATTAAGACAAATATCTGAGAGCCAGGATGAAATAGATCTGTTCTAAACTTGTTTCCAATTAAATGCATTGTTCACTCCTATAATTTTCATGTTTTCAAGGTTTCTTTTTTCCATACAACATACAACTATTGTATGTTGCTTTCAAGTATGTGAAATTGTATAAAATTATTGGTGTTCATTATTTGCTTAAGATCAGATCAAATGTTGGAAGAAAGAAACTTTATTTTTGCACCTTAAGTACAATTTTTATGCTTGAGGTCCTTCAGTATGTTATGTATAGCAGAACTTCTGCAGCCTGATATCCCCTGCTTTTGTAGCAGTATATAGTATATATACTTGAGAGTGTATATGTGTATTTTTAAAATATAAATATATAATTGTCAGGGCCGGCGGTATAGCTCAGCGGACTAAGCGCTTGCTTAGGTAAGCGTAGGGACCAGGGTTCGATCCCTGCTTCCGCTTGCCACGCCGGCCCCGCCTTCGGGTGCGCTGAGCCGGCGATTGGAGTCCGGGCGTGGTGGCGCGCGCATGTAATCCCAGCACTAGGGAGGCAGAAAGCAGGAGGATCACTATGAATGTGGGCTGCATAGTGAGACCCTGTGGACAAAAAAAAAAAAAAAAAAAAAAAAAAAAAAAAAAAAAAAAAAAAAAAAAAAAAAAAAAAAAAAAAAAAAAAAAAAAAAAAAAAAAAAAAAAAAAAAAAAAAAAAAAAAAAAAAAAAAAAAAAA
>PVKA01029859.1:0-27875 GCA_004027165.1 Ctenomys sociabilis
CATTTATGGTATTCAAGTTTTCTCACTTTATATGTATTTTTATGGAGCCTGCTATTGGTTCATAATAGAGTATTAATAGAAAATAATTCATCTTTCACAAAAATAATTTGATGCTTTGCTATTTTGATTTGATCTCTTCAGGTAAATTATTTTCTTAATTGATTTAAATAAATGTAAGTATTTCTCAAATATTTTCTTAATTATTCAAATTTTTCTCAATAGTACAAACGATATCCATTAAAGTTGAACAATCTTAATGTTTGTGTATTAAAACGCTGTTGTGGTATTCATATGACTTACAAATATTCCCTACTTGTCCAGAAAAGCTGCCTGTCATCTCTCTCTTCTCCCCTTTCCCACTTTCAAATAAATCATCCTCTTATTTAGAAAATCTTATTTGATGCCAGAAATTAAGTATGTTATTAAACACGTTTGGACTAAAAGCTTAAAAAAAAAAGAAAGAAAAACTCCTCAGAGGCACACAAAGCCTGAGCACCCTCAACTTCTGAAACAGAAAAAAAAAAAAAAAAGTATTACTCATCTAATTGTGTGATTCAGAGGTTGATTTACAGACATTTTGCAAGTCCAAGTAAGGTTACCAATTATTTGACCTGCTGTGAGAGAAATTTACCAGCTTTGTCTAAGTTTTCAAAGAGCCTTTTAAAAGCTACATTTTCTCTGTCAGTTAAGGGAGTTGAGCTCGCTTTGAAGTGTGACATAGACTTGATAAAGCCGACCTTCTGCTGTGGGCTTTCCGGAGAGAAGGTGCGGTGTCGAGTGGGAGGAATCGCGGGCATCCTCACAGAGCTGGCACCCGCCCTGGGCTTCGGGCCAGCCGGCAAGCTGGGATCCCAGCCGCTCGGCTCTGTGGGCTGGAGAAGTCCAGTGACTTCCATGAGCCCACACACAGTTTCTTCTCCGGGTTAAAACCATCTGTGCCTGCCTCACTCACATGTCAGCAGTGGGACAGGCTGAGCAGAGAACTCCGTGTAGCCGGCCTGACCTGCAGAGGCTCGTTACTGCAAGTTAGGAAATGAGGGCTGCCTCGAGTTCGAAGTGTGTGACAATTGGTTAGTGGGAGCAGTTGAGAGTTGAGGTAGGTGAAGGCTGGAAAATCCATTTCCTCCAGAGGGCACACACACACACACACACACACACACACACCCCTACACAGGAAAATGTTCATCCTCCAAGCCAGGCATGTGGCACACATATTGATTATATCCTTGCCCATTAGGTATTTAAGAAAATTGTTGATACAGCACAGTTGTTCCTCCTCTTTTAAAATGTGGAGGATAGTGTGGATGACAATGTCTTAACAACTGGTCTGACATATCTTAATGACAGAAAGATTCTATGGGGAGAATGGGACTGTTCAGAGAGCCTGATTTGGGTACACTCAGCTCACACAAGCCACAGAAGAGTGAATTTATTCTCTGCTAGTTTTTTAAAACTTATTTATTTATTTATTTATTCATTTTTGCAGTACGAGGGATTGAACTCAGGACCTTGCGCTTGCTAGTTGTACTTGAGTTTGGGGTCTATGCAATGCTTGAGCATCAGTTCAGAAAGTAGTGCTACATTGCAGAAGTTTCAGAAGCCAAATGCCAGGAGTAAAGAAGCAACAAGTGTGGCTTGTTATGCAACTCTTGTTAGTACAAAAAAATAAATAATCCTAGATCATAGTTTAACTCTCATTCAAAATACTTTCTGTTGATATACATATAGCGAAGGTTCACTATGATGACAACTACACTGCATAGAATTTCCTGATGCATTGGAATTCAGTTAAATCTGTCACATGCTCCTTAGACACGATGTTGATGAAATATCACATGCATGTATAGAGAAAGGTAAAGCACAAACGGGTCCTCTGGTCTTCCACAGTGCTGCTTCTCAGTGTACATAACAGTGGTAAATATTGCCATGCAAGAATTTTTCAGGTGAGTTTATGCTGCTGTATCATACATATACAGTGTGTCACTTGCCATTATGTCCTTAGATAGGCTGTGTTGTCCTCTCCTGATGTTTGTGATATCCTATGCTACTTGATGAAATAGTTCAAAGGTCTTTTTTTTTTTTTTTTTCTGCGGAATCTGGGATTGAACTCAGAACCTTGTGCTTGCCAAGAAAGCACTTATTCTACTGAGCCATCTCCCCAGCTCCTCAAAGGTCTTTAAAGGATCTTTTCTACCTTTGCTCCACAATTCATACTGATGTAATGAGTTGTAAAAATGCACAGCCATTTTCAGTCCACTCTGCTTTCTTACTTCGTTCATTAACTGTGAGCTCTGTTTTACTCATGACCTAAAAGTATGTGATTAATTCAAAAATGTGCAGAGAATAATTAAAATATAGGAAAATTTAAAATCACAGAAGTCTGTACCTGTTTTAATTTTCTTAAAATATGGTGTAAGATATGGTGTATGTGGAAAAATAAATAGGAAAATTGGGTTTTCTGGCCTAATTTTAGAAATAATCCAAAATTCTGAAAGAGGCCCCAGAAACTAATATGAAGAAATAGTTTTGGGGAATGAATATATTTGCTTATTTCCTACTTGTAACAGACTAAAAAATCCTCATACAAGACAGAAGGTAGAAATTATGCAAAGGTTTTCTTTAACAACTTGATATTTTTCAGGTAATAAAATATAATACATACTATGATCATTTATAAAATCTAACCAAATTAGTACATTTAAAAGCTGTTTCTCTTTGTATTTCTAGTAGACATTAGGACATTTTTGGCACCTCTCAAGTAATGAGAAAAATATTAAAGAAAGAATCTAGGCGAGAGAAAACATTGTTCTATCAGGCAAAATTATAATGAAAATTTTGTCATTTTCTGTTCTTGAAGCATAAAATCTTTGTTAATACTATTACATAAGTATGAAAATCATTCCTTAGCCTTTCAAGTTTTAATTTAATTTTTTAATGAATTTGGTACAGTCTCTGTGCAGCTCAGACTCGTAGGGATCCTCCTGTTTGCAGCCTGCTATGGTTTTCCTCCCACGTCTCATTGCATCTGCCCAACCAACCACACCTTTTCTTCCTTGGTGTCAAGGGTTTTACTTTTACCTCCCATCCATGAGCCAGGATGGGTGATATTTGCCTTGATGTGGTTGGCTCACCTCACTTCACATAATGATTTTACTGTTCTATTTTGGGGGGATTTTGGAGGATGTATATTTTTTTTCTTTTTTCTTGTTTAAGAGAGTGAAACATCATACAATAAAATCATTACAAACAAAACAGAATTTCACTAATCAAAATTACAGGAATTCAACAACAGCTATTGTGTTGCATATTGTTGTCTTCAAATCTGAGATTGACAGATACAAGCATGCAAAATCGGTAAAACACACACAGACACAACTAAAAACAAGAGAAAAAATTAAGCTTAACTTCTGCTTTCACTAGACAAGTGGAAATCAACAGTATAATTATCTAAGCTATACTGTGTCTGTACATTTACATTTATACTTCATTTCCCCTCCCTCTTTCTTTCTTTTGTCCTTTCTCTTATCCCAGTTGTTTCTTCTCTTTGAACAGTTTCTTTCCTTTTCACAGTATCCATTGGAACTTTTGGATTTTATTTACTCTTTTGGGTTCTTACACTAGGAAGAAAATACAGTGTTTACACATGCATAACTCATTTGTTTCACATATGATTATGGTCTCTAGTTGCATCCATTTACCTATAAAAGCCTGAAGTACATTCTTTTCTAAAGCTGAGTAATAGTCCATTGTCTAAATACCACATCTTTTTTTTATCAGTTTCTTAGTTGATGGGCATTTGGGTTGTTTCTAAGATTTACCTACAGACAACTTCCCAGCTATGGACATGCATGTGCACATATTGGTTTTATCACAATCATCAAATAATTTAAGTAAGTGGAAATTCATTGATATTGATTTGATTATGAGTGTACCTACATCAGCTTTCCATATTTTTACAGGACTGCTATCATATTTTCTAAATTTGGTTTGAAATTATTATTACAAATTAATGTTAATAAATAATGGGCTTATTATTTTAAATGCATTATGAACACACTTGCTTTTATAACCCCTTGACATAGGACTTTCACTTAACCTTCATGTCATTATCCATTACTAAGACAGAAGCATCCAGCACACACTAATTACAGTAGGACAATTTTGGCTCTGAGCTTTAGGATGTTCATGGTCTGCTCAGCAGGCTCCATGCAAAAATGGCACTGTTGAAAGGCATGACAGAGAAATGCTGGACAACTGACGGTGGCCAGGAAGCAGAGCGTGGGACCCGGGCACAGGGCTGGATCTAGGCTGCTTCCTAGTGACCGGCCTTTTCCTACAAGCCCCGATTGCTAACAGTGTATTCGGGTGGCAGCACCTCCAGCAGTCAGTGCATTGGTGAGAGCACAGCTCTCATGACCAGTGCTTTCCAAAAACTCCCACCTTGCAGCACAGGAGACTTCTAACACATTTTAAAGACATCCTGCTAAAGGAAGGTTGGAGGGTTTCCTTTTCATTTTAAAGCCTTCTAATCCTGAATTTTCCAGGTGAAAGTAGATGAAACAATCTTGAGAGGCTATCTCTGAAGAAAGAAAAAGGGCTTTTGATTCAATGACTAAGAAAAATGGAAATTATCCTTGTTTCCTGTTAGACTATTTATTTCATGTCACATGTTAACAGTAGTGTCCAAATGTACTTGACAAATAAACATTATTTTTGTAAGTGCATTACTATTTTCATGGAAAAATTTAAATACAAGAAATTATACACTGTGTCACAAAACTCATCTCTTTGTTTTTAGTTAGCATTCAAATTATTATAAAGGATCTTTCAAAGTAGAAAAATATATATGTTTTATATTTTGATTATGCTTATTGTAAGATAAATGTTTAATAAAGAAGTATTTATTTAGTTACTTTCTTAATCATTTCTGGGACAAAATGCAGGACACCCAAAATGAAGGAAGGAAAGGTTTATTTAGCTCACAGTTGGTGGGGATTTCACTTCATCCTCTGCTGGCTCTAAGGCAGAGCAGCGCATGGCAAAGGGCAGCAGCTCATGGAAAACAGCAAAGAGCAGAGGGAGAAGCAGCAGCTGCAACAGCTAGCAAGCTTCCCTGCCCTCCTTACACTGGAATGCTGGGTGGTACTCACAACCCTAATCCAGAATCATGAATTAATCACGAACGCTAAAATCCACCTCATGATTACGTGAGGCTTTGTGGGGACAACTAGACACAAACCAGAACAGTATTTAAATGGAAAATATAGGAGGTGATGAGAGTTTGTACAATACTGTCACACGGATTATTACAATAAAACTACAAAATAATATTGAAGAAAAACATTCATCTTTCTGAACTCAAATGAGTTCAGCAATAACTCATGGAATCTAATCCCATTGCAATCTATCATAGAATTTTTAAAATGTAGTGGCCTTGTAGTATTTTATCAACTATAACAACTTTTTCGATGATACAGAGAAATTTGTTTCAGAGAAATAATACTCAGAGACACTCAGATATGTTCTGAGGTGACTTTTTATGTAGCATGAATTATATAGCAGTGATTTAATACAAAAAGATATTGCTTTGTTATGTAAGATAAATTGGGAAAAGAATTTGAATTCAAATTGATCTTTCTAAGAAAGCTAAGGAATATATAATTATGATTATTACCAAGGCTGGAACCAAAGATATCTATTATGTATTTTATAGGAAAAATAATAAATGCTGGTGACCCACTCTAAAAGATGAACAGACACAAACCAGCATATATAACCTTCCATGCTTGTCCTCTGAAAGTAGGCAAAATAACATATGACCAGCCAACAAACAGCTAGTAACCAAACTTATTCTAAGATGAATTTATGCTTTCAAATATATTTAATTTACTATATAGATAATAGCAATTTTAAAATATTTTATGGAAATAAAAAATAACTCCGAGCCGGGCATGGTGGCGCATGCCTGTAATCCCAGCACTCGGGAGGCTGAGGCAGGAGGATTGTTGTAAGTTCGAGACCAGCCTGAGCTACAAAGTGAGCTTAAGGCCAGCCTCAACTGCATAGTAAGACCCTGTCTCAAAAAGACAAAAAAAAAAAAAAAAAAAAAAAAAAAAAAAAAAAAAAAGAATAACTCCATGTCAGTTCTATAGAACATCAAATTTTCTCAAGCCAGTTGTCTGAAAGTAAATTGTCTTCTTGGCCAAATATTCCTCCTCCAAAAAGAACTGGCATATTTAGTTGCCATGAATGTTGTAACTGGAGTGGCAGAAGAGACACGAAATGTAAGTATACAAGCCTAGCGAAGAGGGAGAAATTAAGAACTTGAGCAAGCGAATCGAGTTCACAGAACCATTCTGTGTGCTCTTGCCAAAACTTTTGTAGAAAGCTGTTGATATGGAAACAGGAGATTAAGTATGACCAAAAAAATGTAGCCTCAAATAAATTATTTACTCTTAAACTATGGTAATTGTCAGAATTTTGTATAGTTTGAGTTTTTTATGATGTTCACATGACCACTGTTAATGAAGTGTTCAGTTAACTTGAATTCTAGTATTTTTCATGTATTAAGATAAAGTAACATATATTTGTTGCTCTGAAATACTAAGATTTCAGCTTGAAAACTCATTTTATCCCAAAAATTTAACTCATAACATAACAGAAATTTTAAAAATATGCTTCTACTAATTTATAATATTTTATCAGGCAACATTGGTCACAATAATCTTAAGATTTAAAATGTAAAGACTGTATTTTACCTTGAAAAATAAATTCATATTTGTTAATGAACAAAGGTAATATTTAATTAGTAAATTATTAAAATACCTTATATAAAGCTCTCCCTAAAAACACAAAGGTAACTTCTGGTATTATAAATTCTAGTATATTTCATAATTATAACTACAATAATCCTGTATGTGTATACTTTATACATGTATAATATGCATATAAATTTAATATACATAGAATGTTTGGTGCTCCTGAGCAAGTTTAACAAAAGGATGGAAAAGTAGCTTTCAAAGTTAAAAGATTGTTTCAGCATTATATTTATTAAAAGAACATATATATGTATGTATGTATATATATATATACATATATATATATTGCTAGTTTAAATATCAAAAAAATTAGATAATGTAACTATTCAAAGATCCAAATATATTTTTACTCATTCATCCCATTTCACATAATTTCATGCATTTCAATATTCATATGCTGATCTTTTTTTCTTTTTGGTGATATTGAACTTGACTACAACATAAATTCATTTTTTCCACTATGAGTCAGAATCTCACTATGCCGCCAAGGGTGCTGTCAACTTGTGGTTCTCTCCTGCCTCAGCCTCTTAAGTCAGGGGGATTCTAAGCCTGAGGTCATGCACCAGGCTGTTTTGAACCTTACAATAAGATCCAAATTAGTAATCATCTCGCTTTTTGCTGCAGCAGACTAGCATTTTGAGTATGCTATGTGAAATATAAATACACTATGTTAGATCTGTTAGTACACAGCTAGTTTATTTATTTTTTGTTTTCTAGCCATGAACTGCATTCAGCATACATTTAAATATATTTGAGACATTTGCTCCGGAGAGGTTCCACAGGTGCAGAGAGGCCGGCAACTCTCCCAAACACTCGCCAGGCCTAGGCTGCACTGGATCTGGGGGTCCGGAGAGCACTGCAGAAGTTCTCACTCACTGGTCAGCCTTGGGGGTCAGGGATCCAGAGGGGTAGGGGTGGTGTCCCGAGGGCACGGTAGAGGGTCTCACTCATGCAGCGTGCCTGGGTTTTGGTCCAGAGAGGTGGCGCGGGCATAGGAAAGCTAGAAGCTCTCCCGCACGCTCGAGACGCCTGGGCTGGGCTGCGTCTTTTAACAGCAATAAACTAACGAAAAGTTACAGAGCAACTTTTCATTTTTCTCCCTAAATTGTGTTTTAGCCAGCAGCGATGATACCTTCTGGTAATCCCAGCATTCAGGAGGCTCAGCTCAAGGGTGAGAGGTTGGCAGCAAGTGTGAAGCTGGCCTGGACTGCCAATGAGGTGAAAGCCTCTCTAAGATTGACAGAGTATCCTGACGCAAAAAGTCCATGGTTCATATGCAGACTTATGTACAATAAGGATGACGTATTTTTAACTATAAACTATAAATTTATAGACTTAAGGGGGAGCAAATTACCTGAGAAGGATACTCATGAATTTACAAACTAAACAATTTTGAAATACCATTTCACCTTGTTATTCGTTTTGCATGAGAACATATTAGAACATTCTCTGTGAATCTGTGAGTGTGTGGCCTTGGAATTGCTCTTGGGAAAGCACTTGAGTTATATTATTGCATTAATTTCACTCAGAGTTTTAAACAGACATGACCTTTTCATTAGTATTCTTCTAGTTTTGAGGACTCTCATTAGTATTGGTGAAAAATAAGATGATAACCATCCACGTATTTTAAGTGTTTCCCTGTCTTCTAGGACATCAGACCAATGACATCATAAAATCTGTTACAGTAATTTAAAGTGTAAATGCTATCCATTTAATTAGTAAGAGATAAGTGTTTATAAAAAATGGCTTCAGAGTTTGAGTCAGTCTTGTAAAGAATAAAGAAAAGACTTATCAGTTCAACTAAGTTCTGAATAAAATAAGTGAAAGTCAAAGCACTCATTGGACTAAAAGATATGTGAATGAATTTTTCTTTTAGTAATTGAAATGAGTCTTGTAATGAATGATGTTTTTAACTTAATTGTCAAAAATAAGAAGCGAAGGTGACTGCAAGGTGTGCTATCTTTCTGTCCCTCGACGGGATGACATTCCTGTTGTGAGTGCTGCATATCACCACCAGTGTGAGGGTCTTTGAGCCTGACACACTAATTTCATAAAAATGAATTTTATTAGCATCAATTAAACATGCTGCTATATCCATTCGTTCCAAAGCAATGCATTTGGTTGTACTAAACGATACATTTGTAGGGCTGGCCTGATAGCTCAGCATGCTAACAGCCCTGCTTAGGCAGAGTGCAGCAGCCTGGGTTTGATCCCCAGCATGCCGTGCTGGCCTTGCCCATGGGGTGCACTGAGACTGGATGTGGTGGTGCATGCCTATAATCCTAGTGCTTGGAAGGCTCAAAACAGGAGAGTCACTATGAGTCCTAGCTACAAAGTCAGACCCTGTAGACCTTGTCCCAAATACAGAATAAATAAATAAATCATACATTTGTAAAACTATATTTAAATAAGAAATAATATGTCAAGAACCTAAGGCCTAAATACATTCCGTCTTGTTTTATCCAGTTTTCTATGATGCCTAAAGTGTAACATTGTGTCTGTAGATATTTTCAGCACATAAAACAATTATTCATAACACAATAAGTATATTGAGCCTGTTTTGGGCAATCTCGTGTCTATTAATGATAACTGCCTGAGAAAGAGGAATGGAAAATAGTTATTACTAGATAACTTAGTAGCTCATTAGTGCATCTTTCTTTCTTTCTTTCTAATGAGAGGAAAGAGCAATGAGGCTACAGATCACATGAGCATGGCAGAAATGGGAGGGACTTCACCTGTGTCTTCATTTTTCAGTGTTCACTGAATGTCAACTCCATGCCAGGCTGTGAGTAGTCTGACAAATATGAAGGTTAGTACTCACAACAGAAATGAGGACAGTTAAGGCAGAATCAGTGTCTGTCTTATGGGGTCCAATACCTAGTGACGATGCACAGGAGCATGTAAGGTAAGAGACCTCAGGCAGTTCCCACGTAGGGTTGGTTTGAAGGATAGAGGGGTAGAGTACATTTTGAAATAGTAGCGAAAAGGGGACACAGGTGCATCTGCTGGGCCCTCTGCAGGAGGTCCATGAACATGGCGGGGTACAGCACAAAGAAGGGGAGTGGCGCAGTTGGCCCCACAGCCCTGGTGAACAAAACTCAGGGGGGTCAATTTTCTACAAAGAAGTGAAAGAGAAGAACATAAAACTTTCATTGATAAACGTCACAAAGACAATGTCTTTTCTTCTAAATTGCTATAATTTTTTTTTAGATAAAACATGGACATAATTCAGTGACTCAATGTAATTGAATAAATGATACAAATGAGATCAACTGTTCATACTAAAATGATAAACAACAGCAAACTTTGTTAATGGGTAGAAAAAATAACCATACATTTTTGTAACCCCAGTATATCTGTGTACAATACAAGGAATGTGCACACTTATAAAGAAGTTAAAAACCAGTTTGGGTAGCAGCTCTGAGGTAAACAAAATATTAGGATAGAAAAAGCCTCTGCAACATGCAGTACAAAATGAACTTTATCTTCTAAACAGGGGAGTAAATTAATTTGATGCATACACATTTAAAGTTTTGTATGTATAAGAAAAGGATATGCTTTGTATGGAAATAAATATATTTAAAATCTTTAAGAGTTTCATGCATCTTTTGAAGTATTCCAGAAGAGTCCTTAACAGCTAAAACACAATTCTGGATCTTAATCTGTTAAAGAAAGAGATTTAACACTTTGCAGCCCTCATGAAGCAAAATGACAAACAGCCATGGATGTACTGTTAATAGACAGTAAAGGTGAATAGTCCACACCAAGATGCATTACAGAGAATGCTTCAGTATTATGAGAAGAATAGCTAAACATGATGAGGAAATAAAAGAAGTCTAGAAAAATAGCTAACCAAATTTTGGCTAAAATAAAACATGAATTATGAGACAAGAAACAAAGTCACTGAGTCTTACTTATAAGTCTAGTTGAGTACATGTTGTAGATTTCAGTACTTGTTTATATCAAGGTAGAACTACTTACTAAGCAGTTAAGTAGACCAGTATGTTCATTACAGACTTACATGTAAGAGGTCCTCTATTTTAAATATGGTGTTCAAGGGATTTATCAAAGTGAGAGGTGAGTAGAGTTCAGGCACAGAACACTCAGTGACAGAGAAAGCTGTTAAGAATCCATGTGTATTCAGCTCATAATTTTGGTGTTTCTACTTTTTCATATTCAGGATTTGGCTAGGATTACTCTCCCAATTAGAGAAGCAACTAAGAAAATTCCATGGAAAAACTTGTACTGACTAAAGACACTGCTTTTCAAATATCTCAAATACATAATACCATGGTAATAATACCCCATTTAGTTACTTAGCTCATCATTTTAACTTGCTAATATTTCAGTCAAAGTAAATTTTCTAAGGCTTGCATTATGTGAATCCTCCTTCCTCCCACTGACCCCTATATGGCTGTGTTCAAAGTGTGAACAAGAGGAAATTTGCTCACCACCTTTGTTAGGTTATGTCATTTCAGTTGGAGAACTTAGTAAGCAGCATTTTATTATTATTATTATTATTATTATTATTATTATTATTATTATTTATGTATGTATTTAGAACAGGGTCTTTCTACCCAGCTAAGACCTGTTTTCAGCCTTTCCAACACAGGGATTGTAGTGTGCCACTATGCTTGGACTTGGGTCTCTGGCTTAGCTTGCTCCAGGGTCAAGGCTGGTGTGCTATGGGGAGCAGGGGATCCAACCCTGGTCCCTGTGCTTGCCAAAGCATGTGCTTAGTACACTGAGCTATTTCACTGGCCCTAAGCATCATTTTCACAAAGAACACTAATTTACCTTTCAATTGATGTCTACATCTGTCTTGGTTCTGTAATAAAGGGTTTATTTTACATAAAGTGAATTATGAGTACAATAATAAACACTAGAAGACAGTAAATGCAATACATTTGTGTACACGATGCAGAGACAAGTTTTCAAGTGCATTTAAGTAGAAGTGAACATTCCTCAAGCTCAGTTGAGAAGATGGGCCAGGAATACTCCTCAAGGATGACCTTGTACCAGGCTACCAGCCTGAGCTCCTTACTTGTGGTCATCTCGAGTGTCAGAGAGAGAGCTGCTGGCATTTTTGAATGATTACCTGATGTTTCACTTCAATATGAGCAGATAGTTAGAATTCTTTCAGGAGTAGAGCTAACTTTCCTCTTTCCCAAATTATAATTTTGAATGGTGTCTTGGCAAAATTAAGATACACAGAGCATGCAGCAACCTTTACTGCTCAGAACCTTTTTCAAAAGTTCCAGTCTGATCTGATTGCGCAGCTGCACCTAGAAGAGATGATCTTTAAGGTTGATTTCTTTGGTGACATCCTGCACATGTCATGATGGTAGCAATAGCCAACCGCACGCCTCCTGCACGCGTGCTCCTCAGGGGGAGGGTGACCACGCATGATTATTTTTGTTCCTTTATGCAGCCATTTGAAACACTCAGAAATAAGATTCAAATAATTCATATCATAACATTTATACATTTCTGTGAGACAAATTCAAATTTTAAATCAAATTTTAAGCGAGAAATACTTGGAAAAATAAATGATAATTTTTTTTTCTTTTTCTTTTAATGTGTTAACAACAGGGTCTCACTACACAGCTTGTTGGACTCATGGTGATCCTCCTGATTTCAGCCTCTCCAGTTCTGGGATTACAGGTATGCACCAACATGCCTGAACTTGGTGGCCAGCTCGCAGGCCCAGAGGCAGGGCCAACATGGCATGGGGTGCCCGGGATCAAAACCCAGTCCTTGTGTTCCCCTAGGCAGGCACTCAGTCCACTGAGCTATCTCTGCAGCCCTAAATGATTAATTTCAACTTTGGGGATTGACTGATTTTTCTCCTCTAATCCTGATGGTATCTTTCATACTGAGAAACCTCACTTTTCTCGTGGGATTGTATTAACCCCTCTTCTAACACAAATTGATTTTTCTCCGGCTCTTATATTTGTGTAAGTCTCAAAAGCTTCCTAATGTTCAGAAATATTGAGAAAGTGCAGAACAATTTTGCACAATTTTCTGTACTAGGCCCTGGGAAGTAAGGGTCTTTCTTTTTTGTTGGCTGAGGAAAAATGACCAATTCCCAGAGAACAATATTAGAGAACTAAAGCAATATGATGACATAGACAGTATCTAACAGAATGGAAAGAAATTCTACGATGCTCACCCTGGGGATGGGGTCGGTGCATGTGGTCTCCAGGATAGGACCATAGTCCCTACACTTGCCTAAGCAGTTGCTTTAGACCACTGAGCTGTCTCACTGCCACCCTAAAACATACACCCTTATTGTACCTTTGTGTGTGTGTGTGTGTGTGTGTGTGCATTTTAGGACAGGGTGGTCCCACTGTGTAGATTGGAGTCATATGGTCAGCCTATGTTCAGCCTCCCAAGAGCTGGGATTACAGGTGTGTGCCACCATGCCCGGTCTCAATTGCCATCTCAGTGCACCCCAGAATCTTTCACTATACTTCAGTCTGTTTGATTTGTTAACCTCTCATTAGCCACTAGGACTTCTATGCCTTCTCAGGTTATATATTATCAGGCAGAATATGATGAGAGACTACATTAATGACTAAGGAGTAATAAGTGCTAGCTTAAGTCAAATTTAAAATAACACAAATACTTTGAAACAGTTATTCATACTCTTTGGTCAATTATCTTAAATAATCATTGTTATAACTGATCAATATTACAGTTCTGCTTTATATAAATTTTTGTTGATTTTGGTTCTTTAACCCATGCCTAAAACAAAATGAACTTGAGAAAGAAATAAATTATTGGATCCTTCTTACAGCTGTCTCATTGGATTCAGAACTTACAGAGCACTATGACAGAAAATATATGTATTTTAACAAGATAGTTAAGATTATTATGTAGCTAGTTTGTCTTAGTTAATTAAAAAGAAGTGTTTTTGCTAATATTGGAGAGAAGAGGCATCATTCCTGTATCTTCTACTCTTAATAACCACTGGGAAGACAACCACACACAACAGAACTATTGCAACTGTCCTAATAACTTGTCTTGAAACTTGGTTTTATGTTTATCTCTTTTCCAAATGAAAGAACTGGGATGGATGAAAGGAAAAGGCAGGATATATATATATATATATATATATATATATATATATATATATATATATATATATATTTATATTTATATTTATATTTATATTTATATATATTATATATATATAATTTCTATTGGTTTATTGAACAGAATAGTTAGTGCTTAATTTGTTTGGTCCATCTTATGCACCTATATCTAGTAATTTGAGTAACTACTTTGAAGAAAACTATATATGGTATAAAAACCACAGTTAATTTCCTATATTATTTTGAAATTATGTACCATTTACATTGTCTTTCATTGTTTTGCTTTTTATTTCTTTTTAGACTTGTCACTCTTTTTAAAACAAAATGTAAATAAAAACTAAAATAAACAAGTATTATAAGCAAATATTTCTTTAACTCAAGCAACTTTAATCTTTCTCACGCTTTTGATATTTTGTTGTTTAAATCTTACAACTCTATTTATTCCCCACAGTCAGAATATTTAAACATTAATAACTTACTGTGGAATGAACTCTTTACAACTGTGGAAACACTTAATTTGCAGAATATAGTGGAGAGGGTTAGAAATACGGTCTGCATTTTCCAGACAGTTGAGCCACAAATAGTGAAGTCTGCACAGACAGGAGTGCAAAGCTGGCCTGCAGTCCCGTGGGTGGAACTTCACAACTACCTTCCAACTCATACCGTTAGGAAAGGATCTCAGGTAAGGAAATAGACTTTTACTTGTTTTGCACAAATTGAAAGGACATTGAAGAGATCAAGAAAATAATTCTTGATCTAGCCAGCCAAATAGCTCAGTGAATGAAAGCGTCTGCAAGCAGGTGCAGCTGCTGGGGGTTTGATGCCTGGGCCTGCTGACCCCACCCCTGGCATGCACTGAGATAGCAATTGAGACTGGGCATGGTGGCTCACACCTGTAATCCCAGCTCCTGGGAGGCTGTAAACCGTCAGATCACTATGAGTCCTATCTAATAGTGAGACCCTGAATGCCCTGGAGACTCCCTAAAAAATAAAAATAAATAATTTTTTTTCACGTTACTACTGATTTTTCCTGGAAAGCCAATATCAACCAACAAATGTATGTCATAGGGAGTTTGATGAGAAACATGGATATAAATGGGAAATGTTATTTGCAAGAAAATGCAAATATAAGCTTCCATAATTGAATTATTGACTTTAGAAAAAAAAAAAACAAAAATTAAATCAACTGTAACTTATGGATTTAAGAGGGTAACATTGCTTAATTACTAAAATAGTAATATTGCAATTTGTCAAACAGAAGATTTAATTTGGAAGCCTAAAAGAAGCCTTTTAACTCTTTTTTTCTCATGCACAAATCTTTTCTGAAAGCCACCTCGCCTGAACAATTTATTACAGATGTAGTACTCTGTCTTTAGCTTTCATTCTATATTAGTATCAGGATTCCCTTCTTTGTATTATGGCAGTAGGTTCAAAGTAGCTTAAACTTAAGCTGCTTTTTCAAAATTATAGCCTTGTTTGTTAATTTACCAAAGTGGTAATGAAGACCAAAATAATTCCTTCCTAATTAAATGAGTAATCAACAAAAACACATGAGACCACAAATGACTTCTTAAATTTGAGGGCTCTTTCCAAGTTTTCTCTTCATGTGCTGTGTTGCCAATGTCTACATTATATTATAGGGACATTTATGCCAATCTAGAATACTTATTTTTCCTCTGAATATTTGATATGCCATGAAAAATTTGTGTTATCATTTTTAATGTACATCTATTCTACTGTATAAAATTATAAGATTTTTGCCTCACCTTTGTTCTTAAAATCCTAGGTCTTTCTTATGCCTTTTCATTTGTTTATGATACTATTGAAAGGATCTCTGGTAATGAGCGTATCCTAATTATGTCCTTAAGATCAAGTCCAAGAAATGATATCCATCCTTAAGGTACTTGGTACATGGACCTACTTTGGGAATAGTGCCTCTGAGCTCCAATCTTTTGCTAGTCTATTTTCGACTTTCATGTTTTGCCTTAAAGGCTCAGCCTCTGCAATGCCCATGTCTTGTCTTCCTCCTGCACCTTCTTTTGTTCTGCCAGCAGCATCCAGAGCACAACAAGAGGGATGGAAGATAGGCCATTGTCCGTATTTTTGGCTCCCAGTAGCTTGGCCAATCCTACTGGCTGTACTCATTCAATCCACTGCTACGGTTTGTGTCTAGTTGTCCCCCCAAAGCCTCTTGCAAGTCATGGGGCAGACACATAGAGTTTGTGTGAGTGCTGTGCCGCTGGGATTATGGGTGTGGGCATAATCCCACGCAGCCTGGGCCAACTTAAGGGAGACTTGAATGCAACTTAAGGGAGACTTGTTCATGGTAGCCATTGTTGCCACTGATGCTCCCCTTGCTCTTGCTCTTTGCTGCTGCCATGAGCTGCTGCTCTCTGCCCTGTGCCACCCTGCCTTGGAGCCAGCTGAGTATGGACTGAAAGCTCCAGTAACTGTGAGCTAATAAATCTTTCCTCCGTTCATTTTGGGTGTCGGGTATTTGTTCCAGCAAGGAGAGAAGAGTAAGCAAGACGTCCACTTTATCTCTACCTTCGATGTGGTCCTTGGTACCATTGGAAGCAAATCCCTGTTCACCACAGAGACCTGGGCATAGTACGCAGCTCCTTGGAGGCTGAGTCAGTCCTGGTGAGGCAGCTGTCACGCACCAGCATGCTTCCTGCTGCATGTTCTCTATGTTATTCAGTGGTTTAGTCCCCTTGTCTTATTTTATTTTGGGGGTGATACTGGGGTCAAACTCAGGACCTAGTACTTGCAGGCAGGTGCCTTTGATGCTGAGCTATATCCCTGCCTCCCCTGTACCCTCGTCTTTACAGTTCCTGAAAACGTCTGATAGATTTGTTTTCTTGGCTTGTCTGTCAAAGTAACTAGAGTGATGGGATTTTTTCTGACAATGTATCAATTAACAATACCAAAGTTTGCATGAGATTAGTTAGTTTCACCAACCCCTCTTGAACTATATCATTGCACTAAGGTAACAGATTGAAGGATTTTACTTTTATATTTAAAATGTATCACAGAGTAGTAAAAAGAACATGGAAAGCCTTCTTTACCCTTGGATTTATTTTTTATATTTCTCATATTTATCTTATCTTCTAATAATTTCTTTTTTTTTCCATTGTTTAATTTCTTAGGTATTTGTCCAGTAGATTTGAAAAAATGTTGATACATTATTTTTTCAGTTTTCATAGATAGGTAGATAGATAGATAAATAGATACATAGATATATAGAATCATAGATTTATAAATAGAATGATAGATAAATAGATAGTTTGATTGATAGACAGATTTTTTTCTGGAATTTGTCCTTCTGTTTTGTGCTATATTTATGAAAACATGTGGTCAGGGCTGCCACAGGCAAGGAAAGGGAAGTGTGTTATACTGGGTAAGGAGATAACAGTCAATTATGGGATATTTTTAGAATTTCAGGTGAATGTTGTCAGTATTATGATCTTCAGAAAATTCCACAATTCTTGGAATTCCACTTATATCTCTGACTCCTATTTGCTTATGTATTAATATTCTTATGATAATCATCTTATAAAGCTTTTATACATATTAAGTAAAATTGGGTATTATCCTCATTTATTTACTTTTTGATACTAGAAATCAAACTCAGGACCTTGAGCTTGCCAGGCAGGTGTGGTGCTGTCTTTTAGTAGTGACTTGGGCATATACTACATCAGGATAAACGTAAATGTTCAATTTAACTTTAACTTTGAAAACTTGGAATTCTCTGCACTGCCTCCATTTGGTGGGAAAGCCCTCTCTCCACTTGAACTGCATCTGTGTATCACTTAGTTTTCTCTGTGGCTGGGCCACAACACCCCACACCAACACCCAACGGAAGAGATGTTCGATGTTCCTCCTGTCCCTCGTGTTTCAGTCCTTGGTTAGGGCTTGATGTAGCAGAGCTGACTGTGTTCCTTGTGTTCAGGAAATGGCAGGTGAACAGTGACAGGGAAACAAAGGGCCAGGGGCACTTTGTAACCCAAGGCTGTGGCCTCTGAGACCCACTCACACTTCCAGGAATGTGTCCCAAGTATTCCCTGGAAGTATGCCAAAGAGAATGCTAGTGAAGCTCTGCTCTAACCACCCACCTCCCTCCTGGGCAGCATGCACCTGTCCTTAAGCCACATTCACTCTCCCAATAAAGACATGAGCATGTTTGTGATTCTATCTAACATACTGCAAATGTTACATATATAACCAGAAATGTGACAATGTCCTCTGTGAGTCTCAACAGTTCCATGTTACTAAAGTTCATATCTGTGTCTGTCCTTGGGCTCAAGGTGAATTCTTAGCTAGGAATATCTGTTGAATTAAAAAGAATTTCCATGATCCCTAAGTCTGATGATGTAGTGTAAGCATCTTCATTTGAAGGAGAAGAATGGGAGAAAAGAAAAAAGTTGGACCAAACAAGACCACAGTCCAGCAGGATAAGTTGTTAAGTCCCACAGTATCTTATCTGACATCTGAGGCAGACAGTGGTGACATGTGAGTTGCTTCTCACCTCCTGCTGCTGTCCTTTGCAGACATCACTTGTTTCTGGATTGTCCAACTTCCTGTGGTTTCCACTGAACCTTTGGCTTCCCTCCTAGAGTTTCCTGCACTGTGCTTTAGGAGACTTCTTTCCTGGCCTCCCAGAACTTCATTTGAAATCATAAAATTATTCCCTTGAGCCCATAATTCTTTCATTCTGCCTACCAGTGAAAACATCACATAGAAAGCATCAGTACACACTGTAGCTACACTTCTCACAAGGAAAGGTGTATGGAGAGCAAGGGACCAAGGATATGACAGAGTCTCCCGGATCCATTTTTGGTAGCCCATGAAAACATACCCAGATGTGTGCTTTATATATCTCTCACGTTTCTGTTATTTTAGTCAAGATGCCATCAACATTTGGTCCTAGTTATATCATCCCTAGTAGTCATGAATTCTTGAGAAAATTGAATGTTACTCATACAGAATGTGTCACAAAGAAAAAAAAAAAAAAACCAGACCACTTGGTGCTACTGGTTAAGTTTGTCATCATTAACTTTTCAAGTCATTTCTTTTTTTTGTGGGGGTGCTGTCAGGGATCAAACTCAGGACCTTGTGCTTGCCAGAAAAGCACTTATTCCACTGGGCTATCTCCCCAGCCCTCAACTAATTTCTTTTCCTACAATTCTTGCATCTTTTTGAAGTAGTTTTCCTTTCCAGATCAGACATTCTATACATCTTCCCTATAAGATCACTGAACCATTTTCTACCACTTTTGCATTAAATTCATGAGAAATTAAAAAAGAATGTCACCTATGTACTACACAAACACCAAGTTATAATTGACAACATACTATAAAATATAAGATTTATTTAGAAATCAAACAGTACATTTACAAACAAATCTTTCTACTAAATAAATTACTGTAGATATATAAAAATTATACTTAATGTTGATATTAAAATTTAAATTTTAAGGGCTAGCCAAATAGCTCAGTGGATTAAAGCACCTACAAACAGGCACAGGGGCCAGTGTTTGAACCCAGGGCTTGCTGTGTCAGCCCGGCCCCCAGGGTTCTCTGAGAAGACAATTGAGACTGGGCATGGTGGCATGCACCTGTGATCCTAGTTCTTGGGGAGGCTGTAAACAGGCAGATCACTATGAGTCTGATCTAGTAGAGAGACCCTGAACATCCTGTAGACCCTTCTCTAAAATACAAAAAAAATAAATAAATTTTGGAAAAAATAAAATGTATAAAACAGCATGATGTATAACATTAAATTTTAACTTATTTTTCTTTTATGTAAGGATCTACAGGGTATTCAAGGTCTCACGACTAGATCAGCCTCAGTGATTGTCCTGTTTTGAACCGCACAAGTGCTGGGATTACAGGCTTGCCTCACCACTGCCCGTCTCAATTGCCACCTCAGTGTGCGCAGGGGTGGGCCAGCACAGCAGGCCTGGGGATTGAACCCCTGGCTGCTATGGCTACTTGCAGGTGCTTTAATCTGCTGAGTATCTGGCCGGCCCTTAAAATTTAAATATTGACATTAAATATTAGCTAGCAATATTAATATGTTACCAAACATGTTACAGTTATATTTATTCATATAAATATTCTTATGTGTGTTATGCTCAAATACAGGGACAGGAAGAAGAGAAGTCAGAATAGATATATGTACGAGTATTCTGATGAGATAATAAATATTTAGATTATTTTTTGTGCATAGTCAAGATTTTTTTGTGTCAACTTGCACTACATATTTGTTATCCACTCATTCAAAAATTAAACATACATAATGTGGAATTTGTGATTTCATGTATTAAAGAAGAAAAGAGCAATGAGTAGAAGAGAAAGAAAATAGTATGTTAGAATAAAATATTATTCATTTCACACATTTGAAAAAATGTTAGATCTTATTTGGTGACTAAACTTAATGTCTTCTTTGGTCACTAAACTCAATGTGTCACCAAGCATCTAAATGTTCCCTGTCCTTTCTGAATCCAGGTGCAATGCAAATTGGCAGTTCTCAGGGCTGGAGTATGGCATCTGTTCTCCCAGCATCTGTGATTTCATTTTGGATTATAAGGACAGAAGATGCGGTGACTGTGGCATTTCGAGTGTGGCAGAGTCCCTCGTGTGACTCTCTGCTAGGAAAGTCCTGTTTGACTCAGCTCCATATCATGTGCTCGATTCCTCAGTGTCAAGACGTTGCTTCTCAGGCACCAGAGGGGAATGTGAGGCTTCTTGAATGTGATTATTAAATATGCAAAACATGAATGTTCAAGAGAAAATAAATCGTGCTGATAAATTACAAGAGCCTTAGCCAATAACTGGCTAGTCAAGTCCACAACCTCAGCATATTGACTGTGTATTTTCTTCCCCTCACAGCCTAGTCTGCTCTGGAGATGTGACCATTCAGGATAGTTGTCTTCCAGCAGTTATCTGCGGCCATAGCTGCCTCATTCTATACCTGCATAGCCTAGAACACATTGCTTCCAAAGTCATCCTGCATAGGCCATCTTTCTAGTTGTTTTCAGTCCCACTTTTAGTCTTTTCTGCTTTTCTTTTTTAAAATACATTTCGTACAAGGTCTCACTATGCAGCTCTGACTTGTAGTGATCCTCCTATCCTAAGCTTCCCAAGTGCTGGGATTATAGGCAAACACCACCACACCCAGTCTCAGTCCCTTCCCAGCATGCCCTGGAGGTCGGGCCAGCAAGGCATGTGGTGCCAGTGATCCAACCCTGTCCCTGCATCTGCCTAAGCAGGTGCTTTAGTCCACTGAGATATCTGGCTGGCCTAAAGGTCTAATTTTTGATGGTCTCCCCTAACAAGACAGCTAAATGTAAACCGATCATGTCAGGAGCTCTTCTCATCACATCTTGTCTCTCTTGAGGGATCACTGTTACCCCTTCTTTTACAAATTTCATATCCATCAGCACCCAGGTGCACAGATGAAAGCATGTACACAATGGGCCTGAGCACACGGACAGATCAGGGAGTGTGGCAGAGTCCCTCGTGTGATTCTTGTGGTGGAAGGACATGAATAGCCCGCATCACTGGGTCTGTCCACTCAGTAGTACACAGCTGTTGAGAGTTTATGTAAATACAAGCACATGTTCAACATTTAGGATTTTTTTTTGTCTTTTAGAGACAGGGTCTCACTATGCAATTCAGGCTGGTCTTAACCTTACTTTGTAGCTCAGGCTGGTCTCAAACTCACAGCAATACTCCTGCCTCAGTCTTCCAAGTGGTGGGATTACAGGCATGTGCCACCATGCCCAGCTTAGGATATTTTCTTAAACTGCTTATTTTTTCAGAACTTTCCACTGTTAAAGGCTCTTCTGAGAAACAAAGATGAAGTAATTAGACATTGTACACAATTGCTACAACAAAACATGAAACCCTATTTAGGAAATCAAATAAAAATTTTAACGAACATTAATGACAGAAGAAAATAACATTAAGCTCATCTATAGGCTCACATATTATGGATTTATAAATCATCTGACAAGCATATGAGAAAGTTGTTTAGTTATAAAGCAGATGCGTAAAGATTTAGTGAAAGAAAAAAATGAATTTTAATAGAAATGAAGTAAAATGATGTTTGATGTGTTTCAATTGGTAACTATTCACTAGATTCACCATCACATTTCCATAATGCTTAGTACAGAGATTTGCAAGTTCATTCAAAATTAATGTGTGTGGAGTGTATGGGTGTCTGTGTGTGTGTGTGTGTGTGTGTGTGTGTGTGTGTGTGTGTGTGTGATTTTTTGTACTTCGATTACTGACTTGGTTCTAAAGCACTTAATGGGGGACTGCTGCTTGCTCAGTGTTAATGAAAGTTAATTGAATCAATGAATGGCAACAGGGCTATGTGTGATGGCTCACAAAATATAGCCAGGTAGGTAGACACAGAGACTTTGTGGAGAAACCGTGCTGAAAGACAAAATCTTGAAATAGAATGTTACAGGCACAGGACCACACCTATGACTCTGACACTCCCTGCCATACTTCTGCATGGAGCTCATGAAGTGCTGGCATCCAGTCCAAATGATTGCCTGAGTGAGAACAAAAACCTCCTCTTCCGGTTGCACAATTAATTGTGCAGGGTTGGTTCTTCTGTATGTTAAAGGGGAGACACAAAATAGAATTTTAGCTACAGGTCTCTGTGTCTGCCTAGAAAATAATGGAACAGCTTGCTGGAAACATAAACCCATAATTATTCTCTCTGTATTGAATTTCTGTCTCAAGCTAATAACTCGTTTATTAGACAAGTACACATTAGGTCATAAATTGTGGTTATGTTACATATTACTACAAAAATAATTTAAAATGCCACGCATTGTGAAATCTAAGGATACATTGTCCTTGAATATAAAAAATATCAACACATTATTCAGAAAAAGTGTAATTCAATGGCCTGCGATCAGCTAAAGAAATGAAAAAGATAAAAACAGAAATGTTCATGTGCTCCTTTTACAGTTTAGAAGACATTAAAACCCTGAACACATGTATATGACACATATACAATCAAATATAAAAATACCCACAAAAAAACAACAACTTTCCCACAGTCACTGACAGGACTCACAAACTTGCTCCTTCCTGGGGTCTCCCTGTGGCAGTTGGCTCCCTGGGGTCTGCAACGCACAGTGGCTGGAGCAGTGATGGGACACCGTGTGGAGCTTGGAGACCACAATCAGAACTTTCTGCATGTTCTGTATATGTAGACCTTTGCTACCACAGCCAGAAATAAAACTTTGTCTTTGTTATGGAGGGAATGTCTCATTTCTCAGGGTATACTCCGCTCCACATCAATAGGAATATACTGGAACCTACCTCAAATTTAGAATTAAAAGTAGGGCCGACGGTAGTGCTCTATTTTCCTATTGTCAAATGAGATGGTATATTTCACGACTTATTCTCCACCTTATATGTAGTTTTGAAATTAAGTACGACTAAATATTTTACAATGTATTTTTGTGTACACACATTTGTATATATGTACTTATAAGCATGTTTTTATTTATTTATTTTTTTTTATTTTTTTTTTGTCTTTTTGAGACAGGGTCTCACTATGCAGTTCAGGCTGGCCTTAAGCTCACTTTGTAGCTCAGGCTGGTCTCGAACTCATTTATAAATTTCCTGATGGAAAATTACAGTTTAGCTTTTTTCTTTTTGGTTCCCACTCGACTGCATGCTAAGCACTAGACTGGAAATTTATTTCCCATTTTAGAGAAGAGAAAACTGAAGCACAGAATTGTGACTGACTCCACCTGGCCCAGGGGAATGTGCCATCCAGACTGCAAGAACATTACAAGTTGTCCAAGTTGGAGTTTCCCATTTTCCCTCAAGCTTCTACTTCCAAGAGATGACTTACTAGGGAAATGTTTTTTGTTGTTCAAATTGTTGACTGCATTTCAAATAAAATGCAGACATGTCATTTAAGTAACTATGTTTTTAATTTAGAAATCTAAGAGCAAATTTGAACCAAAAAAACTGAAGTGGATTTGAGCTTTTTTTTTTCTCCCAACCAACATGCCTCTTTCGAGGCAGGATCTCATTATGCAGCCAAGGCTGGCTTTGAAATTCTGATGGTCTCCTTGTCTCAGCTTCTTGATTGCTGGAATTATAGGGCTGCAGATCCATACCCAGCACCAAGCAGCACGTTTTGGACAAGACTCAAGGAATGAACTATTAAAAACAAAGCAAAACAATTTTTATATTTTACAGATTGTGATACAAAGTGATTAAAGTTATTTATGATAATTACAGTACAACATAATAGATTATTTCTTGGGGATAATAGTCTATCACCATGTAATTATTTTTCTTGACTTGGAATTCTATTCTATTGTTGTGATTGAAAGATGCTCTGTAAGGGTATTGAATCACAGCTTTATATAATTTAATTAATTTTAATTGAATCATTAGATTAAATTAAGTATTTTCATCATGCCAAATATTTTTATGAAAATAAAGAAAAACATCAAAATGTTTTTACTACTGGTATTTTTGATTTGAAAATATATTCAAATATATTCTGAATAAATCTATTAATAAATTTACTAAATATATTGAAATATATTCATAATAGATCTCTAAGAAATTGTGTCTGAAAATTTACTGATAAAATATTCTACTGAGCATATAGGGATAACATTTCAACAATTTAGTTGAATTTCAGTGAAAGCAACGGCTGAATTTTTTGCCACCTGGATCCAACAAATTTAGGTTCCATTGTATTTTGTTGCAGACTTATCAGCAGGGAACAGATCATAGGAATCATGCAGTTGTCTGTAATAGGTCTATGAACACATGTGACATTTAAAAAATCTGGTTTCTAATAAGATCACACACATGATCCTCTTCCACTGGAGAAAGATGCCCAGCATCAGTTTGATAACGGTGTGCAGCTTGAAAGTTATGTGTTTTATGCCCGATTCAAAAATGCTCAGCAGACACTGTCTGCCGTGTAGCTGCTGATTCCACTGCTCTGACTAAACGTTATTTGAACAGTAAACAGTGACTTATGCATTTGGGACAAGCAGGAAATATTTTCTGAATGAATGCATTGGCTTAAAGTTAACTTAGTATGAATAGATATTCTTACATTTGAGTTATAGAAAAACCTGAGTGTCAACTGAAATATGCAACATAATAGTTATTTTAAGCATGTCAGAGATATAGAATCATTCCCCTATCCTGTTCTGGAAATATCCCTTTTGCCAACATGTATCTCATTACTTAGAAGAAGTGGTTTCTGATCACTAGAAATGCAAAAGGAAATTAAAGCATGTAGTACATTTGTAACGAGAACTAGCCATAGATCAATTTCAGTTCAATATTTCTCATCAGTTATTATAATATAATTATATAAAACAGGTGCATTAGTTATTTTTTATTTTATTTTTATCAAGTGCATTATTTGAATTGTGTTTTTCATGCAAATTTTGTATTAAATATGTATTATTTATTATGAGAATATTGGTTTGCATAATAGGTTTATATTTGAGTCTTTAATGTGTGATTTAAAGTATTCCCTTTTACTACACAAGACAGTAGTAAAATTACAAAATCACATGACATTATGCAAGGCTGATACGTAAACTCTGACATTCTCATATTAGTATAGAAAATTATCAGAATGACATTGGACTGAGGGATAGGACTAGATTTTCCTGAGAAATGAAAGTTCAAGACTTCTAGAATAAGTGTACATAAAAATTGTCTAATCTGCTTGCAAGAAGGGACATTCAAACTTTTTTTCATTGCAATGGTCTACAGGATGAGCACTGTGTGAAGAGAATTTATCAAAATTAAGTAAGAAATTGTGTAGACAACCTGCATTATACGCTCTGAATTCCCAGAGACAAAGGAAATCATTCACAGGACTCGTGTTGTCACTACTATCTTCATCAGCTGAGCATGGAGCCAGCTTACTACAACAGTTTCTTGTGTTACCTGCTACAGATCTCTAAGTCTGTGATACTTGATGGAAATCCACATGAAATCTTTTTTTCTGTCACAAGCAGTTGAGAAATTTGTGAATACTCTACATCTCTGATTTGATTTGGAGTTTGTCTAAGGATTGAGGGTGCTTTCAGGAAAGGATAATGATTTTCTTCACTACTATTTTTTAGGAGTCATGTGCTCATCTGTTTTTCTTCTTCTTTTTTTTTTTTTTTTTGTATTTTAGGGAAAGTTCTACAGGGTGTTCAGGGTCTCACTACTAGATCAGACTCATAGTGATCTGCCTATTTATAGCCTCCCAAGAGCTGGGATTACAAGCTATTTCTCTTCTTTACTGGGTCCCAAACATAGCAAAGGCTTTCTGCCATACAAGAGCAAAGTACAGCATAGCTGTGCCCCAATTAATGTTTTGTTGTTCCTGAATATCATGTAAGTTATATTCCAGTATGATCATGATTTTCCTAGTACAAATAGATGTAATTAAATGCAATTTTATTTGCAAGGTTAATTCAGCATGTATTCAGTGCATACCTATGGATACCACAGTCACTGAATACAGCATGTATTCAGTGCATACCTATGCATACCACAGTCACTTGATTGTAGGCATATAATTAATCTAAGGCTACACTCATGTTTTTGTTGAGTTCTATGTGCCTGTTCATGATGACATGTTAGCTGTCATCCAATGGCCTATAATGAATCTGGGCAAAGTTAAGTAGTGTCTCCAAAATCTAATTCACAAATAGGTTAAGGTAATTCAAAAATATGTCAGGATCCAGGTAGTATACAGAATCTGACTTGATATTCTTTAAGAACAAAGCACTATGCATATTCTGATGACATATCTTTGCATCTAATTTACACTGAGTGCTTGTGTCTATCATAAATGAATATCTAAACCCTAGACCACAATAGTCTTTGAAGATGAGCCTTTTAGTAGGAAATTTGTCAGGGAGGGCCACGCCTAATGAATGACATTAATGCCTTAACAGAGCCCCTTTCTTGGCTCTCCCTTCCCCCTCTATTTCCAGTCCCTTTCTCTTCTACTCTCCCCTTCTCCCACTCTCCTCCTTTCCTCTCCCCTCCCTCCCCACCCCTGTCTTTTTCTTCCTACTAAGCAGGCCATTTATATACTGTACCTGTAGGTACAGTATATAAATGGCCTTCCTTAACTGCAGTGAGAGGAAGAGAGCCCTCACTGCAGTCTTACCATGTTGGCACTTGAACTTACACTTTCCAGACTCTACCATGATGAAAAAAAAGTTCTCTATTTTAAGTCCCACAGTCCACATTATCTTGCATAGCAGCCTAAACTAATACTAAATGTGTTTTGTGTATTCAGTTCATTCAGACTATTATTGGACGCACTTTCCTAAATTTCTTCCTGAAAAGGCTCCTGTCCTGTTTTACCTTATGAAGGTTAGACTGGATTGTTTGTACAAAGCAGTCATCATTTCACTCTGTACCAAACTAACTTTGCCTCCAAGAATCGAAAATGAACAAGAGTTCAAAACCAAAGTACACTCATTTTCTGAGAATACAAAGGAGCTTCTTGCATGAAGCAAAAATTACTGTCTTATTCAGGGGCACATGCATGAACAACTGGAAAATCATGTCAAAGACAAGAAACCAGGTAGAGATAAGAAAATTTAATGTAAAGCATCTTTTTCCATTCATTTTTTATTGTAATGAAAACAAAATAAGAAAGCAACAGATGTAATATTTTAGATCACATTAATATGAATAAACAAAGAGAAAATAGATTCACTCTCACTAATTTATTTATACCAATCAAATAGAATTCTAAAGAAAAAGAAACTCAATGAAAGTGGAATATGTATGTTAAAAATATCAGGATTATCTTGTTTATTTGAATATATTATAAACAATATACAGAATAATCTTGGAAAATACTCAGTCACTTTTGTGTTTTATAAATGATGATTTCTCATTGATGAACAAAGGGTAATTTTTGT